>WNGS01021324.1:209811-226036 GCA_020271785.1 Procambarus virginalis | reverse complement strand
GGTGATAGTTTCGTTCGCTTGCAGCCGTCTCCTTCTTTTCTGGCAAAGAATGAGACTGCTGCATTCCGGAGGGGTCCGTGGGTGGTTGATGCTTGGTTGGTCAGGCCGGGGGTGCATCATGTTTTGTGTCCGGTTGCGGCGCTTCGCCGTTATTTGCGCGCCACGGCTTCTGTGTCCGGGGACGCGCTCTGGGTTGATCCGGTTTCCCTTCTTCCCTGTTCGCGGGTGCGGGTCTCTCAGGTCGTCCGCAGGGTTATTAAGTCCAGCCAGCCTGCGGTCTATCCCCGTGCCCATGACGTTCGGAAGTTCGCGGCGCTTGCTGCCGTCTTTGGGAATATGTCTTGGTCTGATATTCGGGCGCGGGGTTTTTGGCGGTCGAACAGGGTCCTGGCTGCTCGTTACCTTGTCAATGTCCCTGGGCCCCGGCGGGCCTGTGTTGCGTTGGGTCGGCGGTTGCAGCCAGTTGTCTCGGCTTCGAGTTGAGGAGTGAGCGACGACCGCCTCCCGGGTAAGTCCCTCTTTTTTCCGTCTGTGGGTAGTTAGCTCCGGGAGCCGACGGGGCTCCCCCCAGAAAACCAGCGTTGAATGTAATGAAACGCCATTTTCTGGGCGAGTCCCGGAGGCTCCCCGGCATCCCTCCCTCCCTCCGGTCGGCGTTTTTTTCGCGTTTTTGACATCCAGCCTCAAGAACTGAGGTGTGGGTAGCCGGCGCGGAGGGTCTGGGGCTCCCCTTCCCCCTCCCGGGGAGGGGGGAGCTGCGCAGACAGCGGCGCGGCAGCGTGTGACGTCACACTAGTTTGCTCGTTTTTTCTTTGGGAGTTCTATCCACTAGTTCGGCTTTTGGTAGCAATTTTAACCAGAATAGGGGTTTGTTTTGGGGCGCTTACCTTTCTGGGTGCCTGTCCCGGTCGATGGCAGACATAGAATGCTTCCAACCACACGGGGGCTTCTATAGGCCATTGCTCCCCTTGCCTCTCTGAGGGGCCCGGTTCTGGCCGTGGTTCCCGGTAGGCCTAAGAACTCCATACACATGACTGATGCCAAAGTCTGACATTAGCATATCAGCCTGGGATAGCTCCGGGGAGCCTCCGGGACTCACCCAAAATGGCGTTTCATTACATTCAACGCTGGTTTTTTGTCCATCTTTTGTTTGTTGTCCTGTGGGCTCTGCCCCGCATTTTGGTGCTTTTGTTTTCGTTGTCGACCCCGGGGTTTTTTCCCTGTCTGGGCACTTTCCTTGCCTATTTTCGGTGCCTGACTGCACCCTGCTGTACATAAGGTCCCTCAGGTATGTACGCGCTCCTCTACACATTTGTGGTTGGTCGTGTGTGTTACTTCCCGGCCACTCCTTGGGCCGTCTTCGTGGTTTCCTTACTTATTTCCGTTTTCCTCCCCATGCTACACTTTTTGTGTGTCTGGGTCAGTGCTTCTTGGTTATCCTGTTTGGTGCTCCGGTGGGCCTCTGTCCATGTTCCACGTCCTGCTTTTGGACTTCTCCGGTGTTCCGTTTTGGTCCCGAGTTCCTGCGATTTCTGTGTAGTTTTCTGCAGGCTTCGGGTTGCGCTGTCTGTGGGGGGGGGGGGTATGGACTTTTCGGCCTGCTGCTCCTGCTTTCCTGGTTCCTTTTCTTGGAACCGGGTTTCCTGGGTTCCGGTCCTGGTTTCGGTTTTTCTTTGTTCCTTATCCGGACCGGGTGTTTGCTTCTTGCGGTTCTCGTCCTCGGTAGTTGTCCTCTTGGATGCCTCGGGGATGTGCGTCTCATTCTTCCCTGATGGAGCTGGTTATGTTGCTCATTTGGGTTGAGGGGTCGCTGTTTTTAGCTTCGCGTTTTGCGCATCTGAACACAGGTCCCAGGTTCTTGGGACCAGGTTCTTGGTCTCCCACCTGCGTGTTTTGTCTCGGGGGCACTGTGTGGTTTTTCTATCATTGCGAAGGGTCCTTCGGTCTTTGATAGGGTTGGCTTGTCTTCCCTTCGCGGTTGTTCTGGGACCGTCGTCTGGGATTGTCATGTCACCTCATGTTGGGTGGTGCTGGCAGAGCCGCTCCTGCTTGCGTTAAGTGTTGCGGTTCCTTCTGCTCCATTCCACTTGCTGTCCTGGGCGTTTTTCCCCTCTGGCCTGCTCTTGAGTTTTGGGGCCGTCCTGGTCCTTGGCCTGTGGGGTCTTTGTCTTCTCATTTTGGTCTTTGTTTTGTCTCTGGTTTTGGTTGTTCAGTTAGGACGTGTGGTATCCGCCTCCCGGTTCCTTCCCTGTTTTACTTATCTTTGGGAAGGTAGCTCCGGGGAGCCGATGGGGCTCCCCCCAGAAAACCAGCGTTGAATGTAATGAAACGCCATTTTCTGGGTGAGTCCCGGAGGCTCCCCGGCATCCCGCCCTCCTTCCGGTTGGCGCCGTTTTTCGCGTATTTGACATCCAGCCTAAGAACTGCCAGTTGGATTGCCGGCGTGGAGGGTCTGGGGCTCCCCCTTCCCCCTCTCGGGGAGGAGGGGGTTGCACACACAGTGGCGCGGCGATGTGATGACGTTATGCTAATTTGATAATTTTGTTTGGGGAGTTTTGTCCACTCGTTCGGCTTTCGGTAGCAATAATTTCACCAGAATAGGGGGTTTGTTTTGGGGCGCCTACCTTTCTGGGTGCCTGTCCCGGTCGATGGCAGACATAGAAAGCTCCCAATCACAAAAGGGGTTTCTATAGGCCATTGCTCCTCGTGCCTCTCTGAGGGGGCCAGGTTCTGGCTCGTGGTCCCCGGTAGGCAAGAACTCCTAGCACTTTGACTGATGCCAGAAAGTTATACATATCCATTCAGCCTGGATAGCTCCGGGGAGCCGACGGGGCTCCCCCCAGAAATTACAAACCAAAAGCCAAAAAACCAGCGTTGAATGTAATGAAACGCCATTTTCTGGGTGAGTCTCGGAGGCTCCCCGGAGCTATCCAGGCTGAATGGATATGTATAACTTTCTGGCATCAGTCAATGCATGGAGTTCTTGCCTACCGGGGACCACGAGCCAGAACCTGGCCCCCTCTAGAGAGGCACGAGGAGCAATGGCCTATAGAGACCCCCCTTATGATTGGGAGCATTCTATGTCTGCCATCGACCGGGACAGATACCCAGAAAGGTAGGCGCCCCAATCAAACCCCTATTCTGGTAAACTATTGCGACCAAAGACCGAACAGGCGAACAGAACTCCCCAAACGAAAATTAGTCCTCATGACGTCATCATGTCGCCGTGCCGCCATCTGCGCAACCCCCCCCTCCCCGGGAGGGGGAAGGGGGGAGCCCTAGACCCCACCGTCGGCGACCCAACCATTAGTTCTCAGGCTGATGGGATCTGGTGCGATCGTGCCTCTGGCTCCTGTTTGCAGTTGCAGTTCTGTTCCTGGTGGTGTGAGCTGTCCCTTCTGGTGGTGTGTGGGCCAGGAGTATTATTCCACGGTGCTCGGGCTGCATGTGCCTAGGGTTATCTTCCCTAGGTGCCCTGTAAGTACTGCCCTTGGAGCTTAGGGCTACCTTCCCTGGGTCGCCTTGGGGTCTACCTCCGCTGTGCCGTGTATTGCTCGGTACTTGGCCGCCCTTGGGGTCAGCTGGGGTTTTTTCTTGCCCTTGTTTGTCTCTGGGTAGGGGGTAGTTTTTGTCACTGGCAGGGGCGCGGGGTACTGCACAGCTAGTTTTCACCAATTTCAGCGGCCGGCTTCCGCCTGGGTACGTTGTCCTCCTGCGGGGTTTTTCTTTTGTTTTTGTTTTTGCCAGGTGGGGGGGTCTGCCTGTTGGTCCCCTTCGCTGTTCTTGGGGTTGTCTCCAGTTTGTCTACTTGGTGGTACTCCCCGCTTGTCCCCCGTGAGTGTACACGTCCCGGGGGTTCAGCTATAGCAGTTTGTTGGTAGTTTTGGGTACGGGTTCGCAGTACCCTACCTGGACTTCCCTTAGCGTGTTATCAAGGCTAAGGGCCCTGGAAAACCCCACGGGGGTTACATGGTCCGATGGATGTGACCCCTGAGTCCCCTCTCACGTCCTGCGAGTTTGACGGTTGCTCTGTCCCCTTGTCTCCGGGGGACACTCACCGGTTTTGCCTCCGCCATGCTGCCTGTTGGGTCGGTGATTGTTTTGACCCTGAGTCGTGCGACGTGTGTTGTCTGTACGTTCTCCAGTTCACCCAGGCTACTGCTCCTGATATGCGGGTGACAGCAGCAGAGGCGTTGCATGCTTGCTTTAGGTTGCTGCAATGCGCTAGGTTGGTCGCTGCCCCGGATGCCCTGAGACTGCCCTGTTTTGGTTATAGGGACCCGGACTTGGGGGGGGGGGGGATGTCGCTTCGGCTCTGGTTCCGTCCGTCCCTCCAAGTCCTTCCCCTTCTGTTGCTCGTTCGGTCCCCCCCCCCCCTTGCTGCCGGCTCCTAAACGTCTGAGGGTTTCGGAGCCGGGGCTGGGTTTAGTCGGTTGTGAGACTCGGGCGGTCTCGGGGGTGTCCCCTTCTGGGGCAGGGGCGGAGGCATTCGAGCCTGGTCCTTCTGCCGAAGCTTCTGGGTCTAGCCACTGGGCCCCCTTGGTTCCTGCTTTCTCGGCTGCTCCCACCTTTTCTTTGGGGGTGGGGGCCAGGAGGACGGCTCGGCCCCGGGCCCTCTGGGTGAGGTTCCTGGGGTTGGGGAGGGGTTGGCTTGGGGGCCTTGGGACCCATTGGACCCCGCTTGGGTTTTTTTGCCCTCCGAGCGGGGCTTGGTGTTACAAGGAGAGGGGTTCTCTTTCGCTCCCTACGCGTACGAATTGGATTTGGTGTCCACCCCTCCCTGGGTTCGGTTCCGTGATCCCGAGGGTTCTTCGGTTCCATCTTTCCGGAGGTTTCCCGCTTCCCGTGTTTCGGCTTCGGAGGTGCGGGAGGCCTTGGCGGCTTACCTCTTGCGTGACCCGGATTATGCCTTCCTGATGGATCCTCATTCCTTTGTGTACATATCCCCAGGTTCGTGCTGGTTTCGTTATGAGGTTCAGGAGTCGTTCTGGTTGGCAGACTGCCCTCTCTTTTCGTTTGAGGCTTGGCACACGTTCTGTCGGTCCCGTGCGCTTGAGTGGCGAGAGGTTTCCTTGGCATTTCAGGTTTTCCTGGGGGGGTGCTTTCGAGCATCTGAATGCTTGTTTGTTCGCCCCTACCCTTCCGCGGGATGTTGGTGTCATGCAGCTTCACGTGCTGGTTCCTTCCCTCTCGGCTGCCCTGATTGTGGAGGATTTGCGGACTCGTGGCCTGCTTGCTTCAGCTCTGCATTTCTTTTCCCTCCTTGAGCTCTCCTCGGATTGGCTCGAGTTGGATGTGTGTGCGCTTGGGGCTGCTGCTGCGTCTGGTGTGCTGCCCTCGGCTGTGCGGGCGTGGTCTGCTTTGTTGAAGCTTTTCGTGCCTGTCCTGCATGATGCGGTCTCGCGGTTCTATGCTTCTCGCCTCGCGTGTCGTCAGGCAGTGCTGGCTTCCTCCTTGGAGTCCGCTTGGGCCCTGGCTCTTCGTTTGTCCTCGCCCTTTTGTCCGTTGCTGTTTGCGGAGTCTGCTGTGGGGCAGTATCTGCAGGCGGCCTCGGTCAGTTGTCGGCCTATGTCAGAGTTGTTGTTGCTCCGGGGGGCTCGAGGGGGGCCTTCCCGGAAGGGTCGTGCCAGGGCTCGGGGGTCTTTTCATCGGGGTAGGCCATTGGTGCCAGATTCGGGGCTGGCGGCGCCTTCGGTTCTGGCTGTTGCTGGACGGAGTGGGATCCATCCTGTTCGCCGCCTTGGTTCTCGCAAGGCGCGTCGGCCCTTTCGCGGTTCGCCCCATTGACGGGGCGATGGGGGGGGGAGCGGCTCGCCCGGTTTGCCCACGCCTGGTCCCACGATTCGTGGGCTTTTCGGGTCGTGTCGCGCGGCCTGTGGTGGCGTTGGGTGGCTCTTCCTCCCTCCGGGGGTTCAGGGCTGGCGGGGCAGGCCTCTACTCCTGCGCTCTGTCGGGAAAACGCCATTTTCTGAGTGAGTCTCGGAGGCTCCCCGGCATCCCTCCCTCCCTCCGGTCGGCGATGTTCTTCGAGTTTTTGACATCCAGCCTAAGAACTAATGGTTGGGTCGCCGACGGTGGGGTCTGGGGCTTCCCCCTTCCCCTCCCGGGGAGGGGGGGGGGTTGCGCAGACGGCGGCGCGGCGACATGATGACGCCATGAGGACTAATTTTTGTTTGGGGAGTTCTGTTCGCCTGTTCGGTCTTCGGTCGCAATAGTTTACCAGAATAGGGGTTTGTTTGGGGCGCCTACCTTTCTGGGTGCCTGTCCCGGTCGATGGCAGACATAGAATGCTCCCAATCATAAGGGGGGTCTCTATAGGCCATTGCTCCTCGTGCCTCTCTAGAGGGGGCCAGGTTCTGGCTCATGGTCCCCGGTAGGCAAGAACTCCATGCATTGACTAATGCCAGAAAGTTATACATATCCATTCAGCCTGGATAGCTCCGGGGAGCCTCCGGGACTCGCCCACAAAATGGCGTTTCATTACATTCAACGCTGTTTTTTTGGCCAGCAGTATAGTTTGTTTTGAAATTCCTACCTTTCTGGGTGCCTGTCCTGGTAGATGGGAGACAAAGACTGCTTTCAATTACACGGGGGAGTCTTTAGGCCATTGCTCCTCGCTCCTCTCTTGAGGGGGCCAGGTTCTGGCTCTGGTCCCTGGTAGGCTTTGAACTCCTTCGATTGAATGTTGCCACAGTCAAAGGAAAAGGAAAAGAAAACAGCTGTAGTAGTGGCAGGTGTGAAGGAACAAGAGGGTTGTACAAGGGAGGAATGGAGGACTAAACACAAAGCTGCAGTGGCAGGGATATTAAAGGAGATAGGAATGGAAGGGGCTGAACGAGACATAGAACAGTTTTTCCAGATTGTCCAGTACTACAGAGACAAAAAAAAAAAGAGATTGATCAAGGTAGTATTCAAAAACGAGGTCATCAAAGAGGACATCCTAATAAAGATGAGTAAACTGAGGTATGCAAGGAAGTACAAAGAGGTATATGTCCACGGGGACATGACCAAGGACGAGATAGTAAGGGCAGCAGATGCAAGGAAAATGCGCAGGGAGAGGGAAGGGAGCCAGGGGAACCTCAGCCTCCAACCCAGCAATCCCAGAGGGGAGTGGGGAACCCCAATCCAGCAACTCAGGAACCCCAGAGGGGAATGCAACACCCCAGCCCACCACCCAATAGGGCCCCCTCTAACCCCCAGCACAAACCCTTCCTTGCCCCTGCACAATGCCCACCACATCACCCAAATCCTCCCTCTCCCCTTACCCCGAGTATCCCCTGCTTTCCCAGCGCCTGGTCTTCCTGCCCCAGGTAGGCCCACGCAAGACCTAAGCCCTCCATCCCCCACTCCACCTCCCCCAAACCCCTGTCAACTACATCACAGGAGGCCGTGCCCTCTCCCAAGTAATCCCTGCCCCCCAACCTCAAGCACTCCCTGGCCCCTCACCCCCAGGACTTCTTCCTGCCCCATGCAGGCCTGAGCAAGACCTAAGCCCTCCGTCCCCCACTTCACCTCCCTCTGAACCCCTGGATGAGCCTACCCAAGTAGCAATGACTATGGAACAACTTCCTACACTTGTGGGGAGTGAGGGTGAAAATGGATATAAGAAAGTGAGCTTCAAGGTAAAGTACTCAAACATTGATGGGACTAATAATAAAGCAAGTGAACTGGTAGAAAGGGCACAAGAAAAAAACCCTGATGTAATAGGATTCACGGAAACAAAATTGTCAGGAGTCATAACAGATGCTGTGTTTCCAAAGGACTACTATATAGTAAGGAAAGAGAGGGAAGGAAGAGGAGGTGGAGGAGTGGCCCTGCTGATAAGGAAGGACTGGAGTTTTGATGAGATGGAAATTTCGGGCTGTGACGGGTTCAGTGATTACATAACAGGAACTATAACAATAGGTGGACCTAAGATAATAGTGACAGTTACTTACAACCCTCCCCTAAATGACAGAAGACCCAGACAGGAGTTTGATAGGAACAACATGGCAACCAATAATAATAGAGAGAGCAGCATCAGTTGCCTGCAGGAATGGCTCAAGGCTCTTAACACTTTGGCGTGCCCCGCGCCACCCCTCAAATGTGCGATTTGGGTCCTAGGGTTTCACGGGAGCGCGCGTTAATTCTGAAAAGTGTATACTCTCTTCAACTTTGTTACCTTAATTCTCGTCCTACGAGATTAAATTTGGTATCACTGTGTTCGCAATAAAATTCTCTACAGCACTAAATGCATGTAAACTCCAAAAGCCCGGCTAATTACCTGCAGCAAACAGAGAAAGTGCGAACGAGTTACCCAGGAGCGCGCAAAAGCGATAAAATGTGTTCACTCTTTTCACTCTGGTCACCTCAATTTTCGTCCTAGGTCTTTCATTTTGGTATCAATGGGTTCGCAATAGAATTCTCTAGAGGAACATTAGCATATAAAATAAAAAACCTGGTCACGCTCCACCCGCTGACGAATTTGAAGACGGGCCACGCGTTAGCTGCGAGTGAGCACCCAGACGCCTTTCAGCTACACTTCCAATTCCTGCCCACAAATGTTTAGTATTATTGTGTGTTGAGCATGACATAGGCGTGTAGGGAAGACATAGGCGCACATTTTAAAACCAGTCCCAAAAATATCGGATAAAACCTGATTTTTGGCGATTATTTTAGTGGATGATGCAATGCTGCGTCATCCCCGAGATTACGACAGTAAACGGATGACGCAATGCTGCGTCATGCCCGGGCGAAAGTGTTAATCATGGGCAATTTCAACCATGGAAAGATAGACTGGGAGAATGGGGACCCACTTGGTGGTGCAGATACATGGAGAGCTAAACTCTTGGAAGTGGCAACAAGGAACTTTCTGAGTCAGCATGTCAGGGAACCCACAAGAGTGAGAGACAATGATGAACCAGCTAGACTCGACTTGATATTCACCCTGAATGAGTCAGAAATAAGGGAAGTCAAAGTTGAAGCCCCCATAGGAATGAGTGACCACAGTGTACTGACTTTTGAGTACTTGGTGGAGGTAGGGATAACCTATCCAAGGATGGCATCGGAGGGGAAAAGACTAAATTACCCAATAGGAAAATATGACAAGATGAGGCACTTCCTGAAGGGGAATACCATGGGAAACAGAAATTAGAGACAAGACTGTGCTGGCCATGATGGATTTTGTCACCCAGAAATGCCAGGAAGCTGCAGACAGGTTTATCCCGGTCCAAAAGGAGAGAAACGAAAAACAACAGAAAAATCCATGGTTCAACCAAGAATGCAAGATAGTGAAGCAACTGAATAAAAGAACATGGAGAAACTACAGAAATAACAGAACACCGGAGAACAGGGAGAGATACCAGAGGGCCAGAAATGAGTACCTCAGAGTGAGGTACTCATACTGTCTCTCTGCTTCCCTAAGCAGAGAGACAGTTTGAAAATGACATCGCGAGTAAAGCAAAGACCCAACCAAAGCTGCTCCACAGCCACATCAGGAGGAAAACTGCAGTGAAGGAACAAGTGATGAAGCTGCGAAAAGGGGAGAACAGATACACACAGAATGACAAGGAAGTGTGTGAAGAACTCAACAAGAGATTCCAGGAGGTCTTCATAATAGAACAAGGAGAAGCCCCTGCACTAAATGAGGAGGAGGCAAACCAAGCAACCTTGGAAGAATTTGACCTCACCAGTGATGAGGTCAAAAGGTGTCTGAGCTGGATATGACAAAGGCTGTTGGGCCTGACAGAATCTCACCATGGATACTAAAGGAAGGTGCAGAAGCATTAAGTGTGCCACTCTCTATGTTGTATAACAGGTCACTGGAAACAGGAGACCTACCAGAAAGTTGGAAGACAGCTAACATAGTCCCAGTATACAAGAAGGGTGACAGGCAAGAGGCACTGAACTACAGGCCAGTTTCCCTAACTTGTATGCCATGCAAGGTGATGGAGAAGATTGTGAGGAAAAGGCTCGTAGAGCATCTGGAGGGAAATAACTTTGTAACGCACCACCATCATGGGTTCAGAGATGGTAAATCGTGCCTCATAGGTTTACTAGAATTCTATGACCAGGCAACAAAAATTAGGCAGGGAAGGGTGGGCCGACTGCATTTTCCTGGACTGCCAGAAAGCCTTTGACACGGTACCCCATAAAAGGCTGTTAAAAAAGTTGGAGCAACAGGCATGAGTAAAAGGGAAGGCACTGCAGTGGATAAGGGAGTACTTAAACAACAGGAAACAGCGAGTAACGGTGAGGGGGGAGACATCAGAGTGGCGAGATGTCACCAGCGGAGTCCCACAGGGCTCAGTACTTGGATCCATCCTGTTTCTAATACATATATGTAAACGATCTTCCAGAGGGTATAGACTCATTCCTCTCAATGTTTGCTGAAGATGCAAAAATTATGAGAAGAATCAAGACGGATGAAGATAGACAGAGACTACAGGATGACCTGGACAAACTGGAGGAATGGTCTAGAAAATGGCTGCTAAAGTTCAACTCAGGAAAGTGTAAACAGTATCCACTCAATTTAACGGCCTCTTTTATACCGATCTGCCGGTATTAACGACCGGTTTGGGAGATTGGTATCTGGAGCCTCTTATACCGGTCTGGTGGTCGATATTACCGACGGTTGGTATTGGGTTTGTTTTGTCATCGGCAGCCCCTCACATGGCGACCAGGTGATCATCCAGAGTGGTATATTAAATCTTAACTTTCTTTTAAAATGATTCAGTTTTATGAAGAAAATTCTAAATTATTATTAATAAAATATTTTAAAACAATTGTTATTAAACAAAATTCTTTGTTTTCTTATTAAATACCTTTTATAGTATACGCAATAGGTATTTTTGTTCCCACGGACCTAGAAGGTACTGCGCCTGGCCATGTGACCACTTTGTTTACTGTTAACTCGCGCGGCTGAGAGCAACGTCTCAGAATATTAGCCAGAGAAAATCAGATTCAGACAAAAATAGATAAATTCATGATTTCATCGGTTCATGAAAGCACCCACTGAGAATTCAACAAGTCATGCAGCATCCGCTGGCAACGAGTGCCCTACAAGCCATGCTGCACCCACCGATGCTGAATTCCCATCAACATGTTGTGCAGCCTCCGCCGTCAACGAATGCTCTGCAAGCTATGCTGCACCCGCCGATGCTGAATTCCTATCAACATGTCGTGCAGCCTCCGCCGGCAACGAATGCTCTGCAAGCTATGCTGCACCCGCCGATGCTGAATTCCCATCAACATGTCGTGCAGCCTCCACTGGCAACAACGAATGCTCTGCAAGCTATGCTGCACCCGCCGATGCTGAATTCCCATCAACATGTCGTGCAGCCTCCACTGGCAACAACGAATGCTCTGCAAGCCATGTTGCACCCGCTGATGCTGAATTCCCATCAAAAGTCATGTAGCCTCCACTAACGATATAAAATATGATTGAAAGGCATAAAAATTAGTGTAAGAAGTGTTGATAGAGTACAGTATTGTAAGTGTTAATGATTATTTAAGCCTTGACAAAAATATACTGTACAGTGTAAATATACAGTACAAATAATTTTCAATTGTGAATTAGAATTAGAACTCGTGTGAATTAGTAGTAAGGCTAGCTGTTATGTGAAGTGAATGCCTGAAAATAAGTGTTCATACTGTATGTACCCTGTATATAGTACTGAACAATATAAAACAAGTGCTGCAGAGGATGACGTAATCTTCAGCTTCATTAAAAGTAAGTCAATTTATCAATTTTATTATAGTATTTCAACATAGTTTTTTTTCAACAAAAGCTACATATTAATCTCTGCAAATGTATATTCTATCAGTAGCAGAGAAAAGGTGAGCTCAGAATATTTCGTCTTGGCTAGCTCTCAGTGACAAGTCTCGATCGCCATTGTTATGGCCTGGCCGCCACAGCCTGTGTCATAACATTAAAAATACATTACCTACACTGGTCAGGGTAAAACAAAACACATCTCTAAAATTTTATTGAGAAAATATTAATAATCACTGATTGATACATGAAATATTTTGCAATCCAAAGGAATAAACCAATTTTTTTCCCACCCATCTGGACTTGATCAGACCGTGTTCAAACATCATCCATGCAGCAGCCACCAGCTGGTTTAATCGTTGGCGTGGCACTAAATTGGAACGCAATTACACAATGAACTTTATTTAATTTTAGTTATACAGTATAAAATATATCCTACCTGAATGTTACTTGGAAAATTACCCGACCCGACTTAACTTCGGAAATAACGGAGCTCCGGAAATAACGACTAGGGTACAGCCCCATATAGGCCGTTAAATTGAGTGGATACTGTAATGAAAATAGGCGAAGGGAGCAGGAGGCTGAACACAAGGTACCACCTGGGAGGTGAAATCCTGCAAGAGTCAAATAGAGAGAAAGATCTGGGGGTCGATATCACACCGAACCTGTCCCCAGAGGCCCACATCAAAAGAATATCATCAGTGGCATATGCTAGACTGGCCAACATAAGAACTGCCTTTAGAAACTTGTGTAAGGAATCATTCAGGACCCTGTATACCACTTATGTCAGACCAATCTTGGAATAAGCAGCGCCAGCCTGGAGTCCATACCTAGTTAACACAAGACAAAGTCAGAGAAGATTCAGCGGTATGCCACCAGGCTTGTCCCGGAACTGAGAGGAATGAGCTACGAGGAAAGGCTAAAGGAGCTGAACCTCACGTCTCTGGAAAACAGAAAAGTAAGGGGAGACATGATAACCACCTACAAAATTCTCAGGGGAATTGACAGGGTGGACAAAGACAAACTCTTCAGCATGGGTGGAACACGAACAAGGGGACACAGGTGGAAACTTAGTACCCAGATGAGCCACAGAGATGTTAGAAAGAATTTTTTCAGTGTCAGAGTAGTTAATAAATGGAATGCTCTAGGAAGTGATGTGGTGGAGGCTGACTCCATACACAGTTTCAAATGTAGATATGATAGAGTCCAGTAGGCTCAGGAATCTGTACACCAGTTGACTGACAGTTGAGAGGCGGGACCAAAGCTCAACCCCCACAAGCACAATTAGGTGAGTACAGTCTAATATATATTCACATCAGCCCGGTACAGCTCCGGGGAGCCGAAGGGGCTCTCCACAGAAAAGCTCGGTGTGCCACCCAAAGCAAACCAGAAAATTGACCTAGCATTACCTGTCAATTTTCGTGTTACATTGATCATTATGGTATCAATTTGTTCGCATTAGAATATTCTAAAGGGATATTCAGTATTATATTAGATAAAAATAAACATGCACGCTACCCACAGCAAACTAGAAAGTCTGCTGAGTATTATCCATGAGTAAGTACCCATCTGCACTCACACTTAAATGCGTATAATCTGTTCAGTTTTCTAACCTCAATTTTCATGCTACGTCATTCATTTTGGTATCAAATGTTTCACAATCTAAAGGTGCACCTGTCAAAACTAGTCCATAATGATTGGAAAATAAATAGTTTTTTAAAAATATTTTAATTTTGGATGTCCCCGCCGTTCCTGACGGATGTCCGTACCCTGTTACCAACGTCCTCTGGGAACGAAAGTTTTATTGAGTTAACTTCAGGGAGTTGCCAAGTGGTTTTCCCCCCAAAAATTTTGTTACTCAGGTGGGTATTGGAATAGACAACGTCTGACTCCTGTTAGCAGATTTTTAGCTTTCTTTTATAGGGCATATTAAACATTCATATATGTTTTTTTGTCACAGATCCAAGAAACAACAGCTCAAAATTTAGCATCTGCACAAACCCTGGGCTCAAGAGAAAAGAGATCACATGTCATTTGGGCAGATACAATCACCCTGTTATTCGAAGGCATTGCTAGAACAGTTGAAGTTCGGCAACCCATCATTGAAACATATTATGGTATGTATATTATATGTTAATGTATGATAAAAAGATAATTTTCATAAAATAATCTCAAATTTGTTTATATTAAAAAGAAGTACAGTGGCACCTTAACTTATGACTGCCCCTACTCACAAATTTTTCGAGTTACAACATAAATTTCTTTGGAAAATGCAACTCGACTTATGACCTTTGCATCTATTAGCGACTTTGTTGATACTCGTATGGGGTCGACCAATCGGGCGGTTCCTGGTGGCGCGGCCGACCCAGCCTCGGTTTACCGGAGCTGCCCACTTAGTGACGCTCGTGCTTGTAAAGAATTTCATTATATTTGTCCTTTTCTGGGGGGAGCCCCGTCGGCTCCCCGGAGCTATCCCAGGCTGATATGCTAATGTCAGACTTTGGCATCAGTCATGTGTATGGAGTTCTTAGGCCTACCGGGGACCACGGCCAGAACCGGGCCCCCTCAGAGAGGCAAGGGGAGCAATGGCCTATAGAAGCCCCCGTGTGATTGGAAGCATTCTATGTCTGCCATCGACCGAGACAGGCACCCAGAAAGGTAAGCGCCCCAAAACAAACCCCTATTCTGGTTAAAATTGCTACCAAAAGTCGAACTAGTGGATAGAACTCCCCAACAGAAAAACAAGCAAACTAGTATGACATCACACGTCACCGCGCCGCTGTCTGCACAGCTTCCCCCTCCCCGGGAGGGGGAAGGGGGAGCCCCAGACCTCCCACGCCGGCTATCCACCCATCAGTTCTTCGGCTGATGCTATAGGCACTGGTTATGTGCTCCGGCTCCAGTAGTTGTTTTCAGCACTGTACCTAGAGTGTGGTGTCTGTTTTTCTAGGTGGTGCGTGAGCCGGGAGTGATTCTCCAGTACTCGGGCTGCATGCGCCTAGGGTTCCCTTCCCTAGGTGCCCTGTAAGTACTGCCCTTGGGACTTGGGGCCACCTTCCACAAGTTCCTTGGGGTCTGCCCCTGTTAGGCCGTTTACTACTTGGTTTTCGGCCGCTCTTTGTGTGCTCGGGTGTTCTGTCTCCCTTGTTCGCCTTAGGGTAAGGGGCAGTTTTGCACTGGTGGGGCGCAGGGTACTGTGCAGCTTGTCTTTTCCCAATCATAGCGGCCGGCTCTGTTCCGCTTGGGTACGCTGTCCTCTTGCGGGGTTTTCTTTTTCTTTTTGTTTCTCTACCTGGTGGGGGGGTCTGCCTTCGTTCTTGCCCCTGGTGTCCCTTGTGTTCTGAGTTTTCTGGTGGTACCCCCTGCTAGGTCCCCGTGAGTGTACACGTTCCGGGGGTTCAGCTCTTAGAAAGTTGTTTGGTAGTTTTGGGTGCCGGTTAGCAGTACCCTGCCTGGGATTACCTGAGCGCGAGTCCTCTTATAGTAAACGCTCGGGACCCTGGGAAACCCCTGGGGGCGCGTGGGTCCGATGGATGTGACCCCAGAGCCCCCCCTCGCTTCCAGCGAGTTTGAGGGTTGCTCACCCCTTGTCTCTGGGTGACTCTGTTTTGCCTCCGTCTGCTGCCTGTGGGGTCGGTGACACCTTCGACCCGGAGCCCTGCGAGTTTGTTGCTCGTTGTGGCTCGGTTACCCAGTTGTGCTAAGCTGGTGCGGGCAGCAGAGGCGTTGCACTTGAGCCTTGGTGGTGGCAACGCTCTCGTGGTAACTCCCCGGGAGCCCCGGGGCTGCCCCGTTTTGGTTCTTGTTTTTCCCCTGGATTCCCCTTCCTGCCTGCATCCGGTTCCTTACCGTCTGTAGGTTCAGGGCGGGGTTTGTTGGTGTTGAGACTCGGGCAGTCTCGGGGAAATCCCCTTCCGGGGTAGTGACGGGGGCATTTGAGCCTGTTCCTCCAACCGTGTTGTAAGAGTCTGCCAGTGGGCTCCCTTCTTTCGTGTTTTCACGGCTGCCCCGGTTTTCTGGTACGGCCGGGGCTTTGGGGGACGGCTCGGCCCCGGGGCCTGTCGTGTGGGTTCCCGGGGCTGGGGAGGGGCTGACTTGGGGGGCCTTGGCCCCGTTGGACCCGTGGGGGTTTTTATCCCCCTCTAGGCGGGGCTTGTGGTTACGCGGAGTAGGGTTTTCCTCCCCACTTGCCGTACGTGCTGTTTGGGCATCAGCCCCTCCCCGGGCTCGGTTCCTTGGCCTTTGAGTCGGTTGGTTCCGTCCTGTGGGTGGATGTTTCCCCCACCCTTTGGGACGGTGTTTTCATGGTTCCCCGTTTTTGGGGTTCTAGTGACTACTGGTCTCGGGTGCGCCTGCGCCTTTGTGTGCCTTCGGGACTGGTTTGGCTTCGTGTCTCGAGGGTTCGGGAAGGTTTTCGCTAATTCCCGCGTTATTGGAACGTCTGTCGGCTCCTCGTTCTTGTCGCCGTTTTGG
>WNGS01021324.1:198390-209711 GCA_020271785.1 Procambarus virginalis | reverse complement strand
TTTGTTGCCTGCCCTATTTTGTAATGGGCACTTGGTATAAATAAAAATTTTTGCATCTTTCCCGTCTTGTGCCCTGTCTGAGTCTGAGATTTCGGTGTCTGGCCTACCTTCGACGACTGACTGGTGTGGGCTCCCAGTCAGTCCGCGTGTCTCTCGCCAGGGTGTGGTTCTTTCCAGATCGCCGGGTTTGGTGTCCTGGTGATCGGGAGGCTTGCCATCTGTTTCCCATCCCGGGTTCGGGCCTGGGCCTTGTTAGGGCTATTGGCCCACTCATTGTCTTTCCCTCCAGAAGTGTTACTGCGGCTGTGGTCCCGCTTCGGCTGTGCATGAGGAGGTCCCGGGGTGCTCAGCGGTTGCTTGAGCGGTTGTGCGGGAGTCTGAATTTCGCCGTGCTAGTCTACCCGCCGGGTCGGGTTTGGCTTCGGCGTCTGTTTTGGTTCCTTCGGTTTCCTTTCCGCCTCTCTCGCGATCGTTGGGTTTCGTCCTCCAGGGGTCTTATGTCGGTTGCTGCGTCACCGGCTTCCTCTTCGGGGTTTTTCGGGGTTTGTTGCCTTGGCGCCTTCCCGAGCCCTCGCTCGATGTGTTCACGGACGCTCGTCTCTCGGCTGGGGTTTTTGTGACCAGTGCTCACCAGGCAGGCCAGGGACGTGTGGTCCTTCCTTCCATCGGGCTCACAGCACGGTTCGGGAGTTCGCACTGCTGGTTCACGCTTCGGTGGATTCGGGTCGCTCGGGGATTGACCATTCACCTCCATTTGGACTGTTCTCCAGTGGTTCATTGCCTGAACCCGCGGTTCTCTTCGGTCTTTAGGTCTTGGGGTTGGTCCCTTCGAGTGGTTCGTCTGCTGGATTCTCGGGGTTTGGCTCTCCGTGCGGTTCACGTCCGGGGTGTGTCCAACGTTCTGGCGGACGGTCTGTCTCGCTTCCCTCCCCTGACCACGGAGTGGACGACGACTCGTTTCGTTGGATCTGCCAGACGTACGGTCTCCCAGATGTGGATCTCTTCGCGTCGGCGTGGTCTCGGCGTCTCCCGGTGTGTGACGCCCTTCCCCGACTGCGCAGCGTTCGCGGTGGATGCCTTTCGGCAGGACTGGTCTAGGTGGGGTTCCCTGTACCTCTTTCCTCCGGTCCAGCTGTTGCTTCGGGTTCTGGTTCGTTGGAGACATTCCCAGGGAGAGTAGTCCTTGTGGCCCCTTGGTGGCCGGCCCAGCCTTGGTTTCCGGTGCTTTTGACTCGGTGCCCGAACCCGGGACGTTTCCCGCGGCTCCGCCTCTTTCAGCAGGTCGGTCCGATCTGGTACAGAGCTGGTTCGACCTTCTCCTCTGCTCTTCGCGTCTGGTCATTTTGACGCGGGTGTATCACCAATTCTATGGTGATCAGGTGGCTTCATTGATGGTGTCCCACCTGAGAGCTTCGTTTCGGCATCAGTATGGAGTTTCCTGGCGTTCTTTTCGCCATTTTCTGGCTCTTTGTAGGTTGTCTTTCTTTCTTGGCTTGTTCAGGACTGTCATTTGATGCCTACTACTGTCGCCTCGTATCGTGCCGCGCTGGCGGAGCCGCTCAAGCTAGCTTTCGGGGTAGACGTTACATCCGCCCCGTTTAGTACGCTTTACCGTGCTGTGTTTCACCTCCGGCCTGCTTATGCGCCTCCTGAGCCATCCTGGTCCTTGGACAGGGTGCTCTCCTATCTTTCCTCTCCTCGGTTTGTGGTGGCCCCTTCGGTTCCTGATTGTTTTTCCATGGCTTTGTTTTTGTTGGCATTGGCCTCTGGGGGGCCGGGTAGGGGAGCTTCATGCTCTCCTCTGGCGCAAGGGCTTCTGCTCTTTTGGTCCTGGGGGTCGGTTTTACCCTTTGCAGCCTTCTCCATCTGTTCTGGCGAAGAACGAGACGGCTGCGTTCCGGAGGGGTCCATGGGTCATTGATGCCTGGTTGGTTTGGCCAGGGGTGCATCATGTGTTGTCTTGTTGCGGCGCTTCGCTGTTACCTGCACGCTTCAGCCAGGGTGGCTGGAGATGCGCTTTGGGTTGATCCGGTTTCCCTCGTTCCCTGTTCCTGGGCTCGGGTCTCCCAGGTTGTCCGCAGGGTTATTAAGTCTAGCCAGCCTGCGGTCTGTCCTCGCGCCCATGATGTTAGGATGTTTGCGGCTTTGGCTGCTGTGTTTGGTAATATGTCTTGGGCACATATTCGGGCGCGTGGATTTTGGAAATCGAACAGGGTCCTGGCCGCCCGTTAATTGGGTGAACGTCCCAGCTCCTCGGCGTTCTTGTGTTGCTTTGGGTCGCAGGTTGCGGTCAGTTGTCGCGACTTCACGTTGTGGAGTTTGTGGCCGCCGCCTCCCGGGTATGTCCCCTTTTTCCTTCTCTTTGGGTATGTAGCTCCAGGGAGCCGTAGGGGCTCCCCACAGAAAACCAGTGTTGAATGTAATGAAACGCCATTTTCTGGGTGAGCCCCGGAGGCTCCCTGGTGACCCTCCCTCCCATCCGGTCGGCGGGGTTTTCGCGTTGGCTGACGCCTAGTTTCCGAACTAAAGGCAGCCGGCGTGGTAAGGTCCGGGGCCCCCCCTCCCCCTCCCGGGGAGGGGAGGGCTGCGCGGACGACCGGCACGGCAGTAAAGTGATTGTTTGATTGTTTTCCTTGGGATTGTAGGGAGTTTTCTACCTCTGTTCGGTTTTTGTTGTAGTTTCTTACCATGTGGGGTTTGTTTTGTTACGCCTACCTTTCTGGGTGCCTAACCTCGGTCGATGGCAGATAAGGAAAACCCCCAACCATATGGGGTTTTCCAGGGCCATTGCTCCCTGAAACCTCTCTGAAGGGGCCAGGTTCTGGCGCTGGTCCCTGGTAGGTCTGAACTCCATAGCTAATGTCCCGGTCTAACATAACATACATTAGCCCGATAAGCTCCAGGGAGCCTCCGGGGCTCACCCAGAAAATGGTGTTTCATTACATTCAACGCTGGTTTTTTGTTTTTTGAACATAAAAGTAATTATTATATATCATGCCATGAGGTCCCAAGAAAGTCAGTGGCAAGGTTCAACATAAGAAAACACACGTGAGGATGACCGTAGAGGAAAAACAAGAGATCATTCGTAAATATGAAAATGGTATGAGGGTTATTGATGTAGAGTAGAGGATGTCCCTTCCTCATTTATTAATATAAACTCGATATAAAGGCACGAAAGTGTTAAGAAAATGTGTTCAGTATGGGAAGAATTGCAAAGTTTTGCTGAAAAGTGTCCCAAATCAAGCTATAGCAGACCATTGTGTTAACCTTTTTAATGACAATATGATTTCTCACTTCAGACAAGTGTTACAACAGGGAAAAAAAAAGTGTTGCTAGACAGGTTTTGAGCGAGAAAAAACAAGCAGTGAGCCACGACCAGGTCCTAGTGGTATGCCTGTATAATGTAGGAGAGTACCCCAGAGAAGTCATCACTGCCTGATTTATAATGGAAGGGGACTACCCTTCCAAACACTAACACCTCTCCTCCCCCCCCCTCCTCCTCACCATCTTCCATACGTCAATAAGTCCTCATTCAAGATAAGATATACATACAGTACTGTATTTTAGTTAGTACAAATTGAGTGTTATTCGTTATAAAATGTATTTTTAAGTTAATATTTTGGAGGTGTGGAACGGATTAATTCAATTTACATTTTCTGGGGGGAGCCTCGTCGGCTCCCCGAGCTTTACCAGGCTGATATGCTCATGTCAGACTTTGGCATCAGTCATGTGTATGGAGTTCTAGGGCCTACCGGGGACCACGTCCAGAATCTGGCCCCCTCAGAGAGACAAGGGGAGCAATGGCCTATAGAAACCCCCCATGTGGTTGGAAGCATTCTATGTCTGCCATCGACTGGGTCAAGCATCCAGAAAGGTAAGCATTCCAAAACAAACCCCTATTCTGGTTTTGTTCTGCCTTTGTTCTTGCCCCTTGTGTCCCTTGTGTTCTGAGTATTTTTCTGGTGGTTCCCCCTGCTAGGTCCCGTGAGTGTACACGTCCCGGGGGTTAGCTCTTAGAAAGTTGTTTGGTAGTTTTGGGCGCCGGTTAGCAATACCCTGCCTGGGATTACCTGAGAGCGAGTCCTCTTATAGTAAACGCTCCGGACCCTGGAAACCCCTGGGAGCGCGTGGGTCCGATGGATGTGACCCCAGAGTCCCCCCTCGCTTCCAGCGAGTTTGAGGGTTGCTCTCACCCCTTGTCTCAGGGTGACTCTCTGTTTTGCCTCCATCTGCTGCCTGTGGTGTCGGTGACACCTTCGACCCGGAGTCCTGCGAGTTTTGTTGCTCGTTGGCTCGGTTGCCCAGTTGTGCTGACTAAGTGGGTGCGAGCAGCTGGGTCATTGCACTTGAGCCTTGGTGGTGGCAACACTCTCGTTTGTTTGCTCCCCAGGAGCCCCGGGGCTGCCCTGTTTTGGTTCGTGTTGGGACTTGGGGGTGTTGGTTGCTTAGATTCCTTCCACGCCCCCTTGTCTTTCCCCTGGATCCCCCCTTCCTGCCTACATCCAGTTCCTTACCGTCTGTGGGTTCGGGGCGGGGTTTGATGGTTTTGAGACTCGGGCAGTCTCGGGGAATTCCCCTTCCGGGGTAGTGACGGGGGCATTTGAGCCTGTTCCTCCAGCCGTGTTGTAAGAGTCTGCCAGTGGGCTCCCTTCCTTAGTATTTTCGCGGCTGCCCCGGTTTTCTGGTACGGCCGGGACTTGTGGGGACGGCTTGTCCCCGGGGCCTGTTGTGTAGGTTCCTGGGGCTGACTTGGAGGCCTTGGCCCCGTCGGACCCCGTGGGGGGGTTTTTCTCCCCCTCTAGGCAGGGCTTGTGGTTACGCGGAATGGGGTTTTTCCTCCCCACTCGCCGTATGTGTTGTTGGGCGTCGGCTCCTCCCCGGGCTCGGTTCCTTGGCCTTACAGTCAGTTGGTTCCATCCTGTGGGTGGATGCTTCCCCCCCTTTTTGGGACAGTGTCTTCGTCATGTTTCCCCGCTCTTGGGGTTCTACGTGAGTTCTGGTCTCGGGTGCGACTGTGCTTTCGTGTGCCTTCGGGACTGGTGTTTGCTTCTGTGTTCTCGTGGGTTCGGGAAGGTTTTTGCTACTTCCCGTATTATTGGAACGTCTGTCGGCTCTTAGTCCGGGTCGCCGTATTGGGCTACTTGTGGCTCGGTTGGGCTACTTGTGGCCCAGTTGGGCTACTTGTGGCCCGGTTGGGCTACTTGTGGCCCGGTTGGGCTACTTGTGGCCCGGTTGGGTTGCTTGTGGCCCGGTTGGGCCGCTTGTAGCCCGGTTGGGCCACTTGTAGCCCTGTTGGGCCACTTGTGGCCCGGTTAGGCTGCTCGTGGCCCGGCTGGGTTCACTTTGGGCTCTTTGTCTTCACTTCGTTGGCCGGTTTTGTTGTTCCTGCTTCCTCTTTTGGCTACTTTTCTAGTGCAGTAGTCCTGGTTGGTGCCTTCTCGCAGTGCAGGTTGTGCGGTTTGGCCAGCGTGTCATGCGCATGCGTCGTGGAGTTTGTTTTGGTCTGGGCGGTGTTTCAGTGCTGGTGTTTTGCGCCCTTTTTTTCTCGGGTGCCTCGCCTCTCGCTCTTCTCCCTTGCTTCGGTATGTGCCCCTTCGCTCCGGGGGTGTCCTGGATTCCAAGTGTGGGGTGGACGCCGAGGTTTTCCCTGTGTCATGGGTGTGGGCCGCCTCCTTCGCCTCTATCTTGCTCCAGCTCTGGCTTCTTCACCTGGCGGTGCTCCCAGGATCTGGGCGCTGTTGGGTCATGTCACGTTCGTGCCTCCGTTCGACAGGTGAGTTTCTGCGGTCTGGCGTCTTTTGGCGGGGTGTTGGATGTGAGGATGTTTATATACCTGTCTTTATTTAGGTATATCTATGTACGACTGAGACCGTTCGCACACCAGTAACTGTCCCTTTTTCAACCCTTCCAGTCCCACTCATGTGCATATCCAACCCATGCTAGACATTCAGGGGACCCACCTCTTTCGTGTTATGAGGTGTGTGGGTTGTGGTGCTGGTTATGTACTCACCTGGTAGGGCACTCCTGGCTGTGCTTGCGGGGTTTGAGCTCTGGCTCTTGGGTCCCGCCTATATGGAAGAACATGCTGGATAGTACCAGTGGAGTGGTGCAATAGGCATATTCGGGGAACACTGTATAACCATCAGAAGTCTGCGGTTGTTACACGTCCTACCTACGAGCATACACCATATTGCCGGTACATCCGTGGTCTTCCAGGGTACACTAGCCTGTTTTCGAATAGAGGTTCCGGTCCATCCTGGCTGTGGTGGGTATGTGGGCCTGCGGGCTGCTCCCAGCAGCAGCCTGGTGGACCACCCTCCCGCAAGTCTAGCCTAGCCTCGGGCCAAGCTTGGGGTGTACATTGAACTTCTGGAACCCCATCCGGCAGGTATCGAGCAGGTTTCTCCGCCGTCGGTCGCCTGGTGTGCAGGTTCCTGGGCCTGCTGGATTCTGTCGTGTCTCCGTTGGCCCTGTCTGGGGTCTGCCTGCACCGTTCTCTGCCTTTGCAGAAGCGAGTTGCTATTTACATGTTGCATGTTGCGATGGTGCCTGTTGCTGCATTTCGCGTGCTTTGGTAATGTGTTTCGCGGTGGCGTATCCTTGTTCCGGTGTCCGGTTATGGTGTGGCGCTTTGCTGCTGTTTTGTACCTAGTGTCTGCATATGGGGGTTTGCTTATTATTTTTCGAGGTCTTCGGGTCCCTGGCTTGGCTCTTGAATGTAATGAAACGCCATTTTCTGGGAGAGCTCTGGAGGCTCCCTGGGAACGGTTGGCGTTTTTTTCGCGTTGGTTGAAGCTTAGCTTCTGAACTGATGCTAGGCAGCCTGCGCTGTGAAGTTCGGGGCTCCCCCCTCCTCCTCTCAGGGCAGGGAGGGGTGCGCAGACGATCGGCGCGACAGTAAAGTGTGATGTTTGCTTTTTTATTTTTTCCTTGGGATTGTAGGGAGTTTCTACCTCTCTGTTTGTTTTTTTGTTTTAGTTTTTTACCATGTGGGGTTTGTTTTGTTATGCCTACCTTTCTGGGTGCCTAACCCTGGTCGATGGCAGATAAGGGAAACCCCAACCACAAGGGGTTTTTCCAGTGCCATTGCTCCCTGAAACCTCTGAAGGGGCCAGGTTCTGGCACTGGTCCCTGGTAGGTCTCAACTCCTTAGCTAATGTCCCAGTCTAATATAACATACATTAGCCCAATAAGCTCCAGGGAGCCTCTGGGGCTCACCCAGAAAATGGCGTTTCAATACATTCAACACTGATTTTTTTATGGTGAATAGCAGCCTTATCAATTGTACAATAGTTAGATTACCAGTGTGTTAATTCTGTTTGATTCCTAGTAGGGTCAAATTTATATGACTGTATTGGCTTTTAGAAGTGCAGAATTACTCACTGTAATCTTGTTTAAAAATAGATCATAATAATGCCATTAAAGGTACAAAATGTAGCAGGGTCACTGGAAATGAGTTTATGAAACCAAGAGTGTGAAAGTACAAAAAGTTGGGAATTGCTGACTAATATGAAATGGTTTAGTAAGAACTTTCTATCTGTAGCTTCTTAAACTTTTTATATTAACTTCTTTTATATTTGTACAGGACCTGGTCATTTGTCACTTGTGATAGAGATGTTGCAGCGTGAATGTGACCGCCAGGCAGGACGCATTGTAGGAGAGATGAGAAAACACAGGAGACTTGAGGCCACAGTGTCTTCTGTTCGTAATTCTCTTAGGTATTGAGTTAGTGATTACTGTCTATGTAGAGCATAATGTCTCATAATAGTTATTATTTCTTGTAATTTTCAAATTATTTATCAAGTATGACGTCCATCAGATATACAGGAAGTAAAGAACTACGAGGAGACCAGCCAGATCCACGTGATCTGGATACTTTATTAGGGGAGCTGACTCTCATCAATGCACGAGCCGAGCTCTACCTCAGATTCATCCGTAGACGAGTGTCGGTGAGTATGTTTGTACGTTCAGTTCACTTTCTTTATACAGTACTATACTTATTTGTTATCATTTATATATATTGTATTTAGTAGTACTTTACTAAAATTTTGCAGCCTAAGATATAGTTGATGAAATATATATACAGTATATCAATTCTCTGATACTAGAATATGATATGCAGGCTGATTTTGAGGCTTCAATTGTGGATAAAGCAGAGCGCAGTAAACAGGAGGCAGCATTTGAAGGAAAATTGGCACGATCTCAAATGGTGTGTGATATGGCTGTTATTGTTGCTGATTATACTATTTTGGAAGAGTTTTATCTTAATGAATCATTCAAGAAGGCATTGGCTATGGATACTGTGGAGGAGACGGCTAATACTTCTTCTCTTGTTGATGATGCATTTTATATTGTGAAGAAGAGTGTAAGGTAAGCAGAGTTTTTGTTTGGTACTCAGTACTTGAGATTAAGAGTATACAGTATTGACAATAATAGTAATTTTAAGAAATTCAGTAGAATCCACGAGGAGGATTCAAAACCACACACCTGGTACTTCCAAGCTCACATTAATATATCACATTAATGTGATTTCATTGTGCATTTAAAGAGAAGCATTGGAGGTAGAACTCCTGGACCAGAGTCAGATGCATGGGGACAATGTGTGAAGCCCTGATTGGGTGTCAGTGGAAGCTCGGGAGCACTACAACCTTGTTCTTCAACCTATGATCCATGGACTGGTGCCAGTCACAAATTTTACCCGGATCATGTAGCCGCTGCGTGAACTCGAAAAGCTGACCGAGTTGTCTCCTGATGTCACTGTGGTGTCCAGACATAAAATACAGTCATTGTCTCAATTTTGGATATCACTCAAAAAAGAATATTTACCTTTGAGTTATAAAGCTATCAAAATATTGTTTTTTTTTTTTTTTGTTCCTATTTGTGTGAAAAGACTTTTTCTGAGAGGAGCCCCTACGGCTCCCTGGAGCTTATCGTGCTAATGTATGTTATATTAGACTGGGACATTAGCTGTGGAATTCAGACCTACCAGGGACCATGAGCCAGAACCTGGCCCCTTCAGAGAGGTTGCAGGGAGCAATGGGCCTGGAAAACACCCTTGTGCTTTGGGTTTTTCCCTTATCTGCCATTGACCGGGGTTAGGCACCCAGAAAGGTAGGCATAACAAAACAAACCCCACATGGTGAGAAACTAACAACAAAAACTGAACAGAGCAGGGGCGGGGACCCCGGACCTCACTGCACTGGCTGCATAGCACTCCAGTTCGTAAGGTAATGTCAACCGGGACAGACGCTTCTCTGGCCTCAGTTTCCTATGCGGTGTTTGCCTTCATGTTGTTCACTGCCGTGTGTTGTGTGGTGCGGTGGCCAGGTGTTCCTCATTAGTACCGGGGCTGCATGCGCTAAGGGGCTTCCTTCCGTAAGCGCCCTGTGAGTACTGCCCCTGCATGACAGGTTTATATTCCCTGGGGCGTTCGGGAACCATTCCCGTAGAGGTTCTTGCTGCTCAGCATTGCCTTGCCCTTGGGGCCAGCTGGGGCTTGGGGCCCTTGTTTGGCCCTGGGTAGGGATTGGTATTGTGCTGGTTAGGGCGTCAAGGTGTTGCGCGTCCTGCTGCCTATGCAGCGACCAGTTCCTGTTGCCTCTGAGGACTGTGTACTTTTGCATGTTTTTCTTGTTTTTATTTTTATTTGCCTGGTGGGGGTCTGCCTAGTGTAATTACCTAAGTGTAATTACCTAAGTGTAGTTACAGGATGAGAGCTACCCTCGTGGTGTCACGTCTTCCCAGCACTCTGTCATATAACGCTTTGAAACTACTGACGGTCTTGGCCTCCACCACCTTCTCACCTAACTTGTTACAACCGTCTACCACTCTGTTTGCGAAAGTGAATTTTCTTATATTTCTTCGGCATCTGTGTTTAGCTAGTTTAAATCTATGACCTCTTGTTCTTAAAGTTCCAGGTCTCAGGAAATCTTCCCTATCAATTTATCAATTCCTGTATTATTTTGTATGTAGTGATATATCACCTCTTTTCTTCTGTCTTCTAGTTTTGGCATATTTAATGCCTCTAACCTCTCCTCGTAGCTCTTGCCCTTCAGTTCTGGGAGCACTTAGTAGCATGTCTTTGCACCTTTCCAGTTTGTTGATGTGCTTCTTAAGATATGGGCACCACACAACCGCTGCATATTCTAGCTTTGGCCTAAAAAAGTCGTGAACAATTTCTTTAGTATATCGCCATCCATGTATTTTAAAAGCAATTCTGAAGTTAGAAAGCGTGGCATAGGCTCCTCGCACAATTCTTTATGTGGTCCTCAGGTGATAGTTTTCTATCTAGAACCACCCCTAGATCTTTCTTTATCAGAATTCTTAAAGATTTCTCACAAAATGTAGGTTGTGTGGGGTCTATGTTCTCCTATTCCACATTCCATAACATGGCATTATTAACATTAATTCCATTTGCCAAGTGGTGCTCCATATACTTATTTGTCCAGTAATCTTGAAGGGCATGACAATCATCTAAGTTTCTTATCCTTCCTATTATTAGCATCATCAGCAAACATGTTCATATAATTCTGTATACCAATGGTAGATCATTTATGTAGACAATAAACATCACTGGTGCAAGAACTGAACCCTGTGGTACTCCACTTGTGACATTTCTCCAGTCCGATACATTGCCTCTGATCACTGCCTCATTTTTCTATCAGTCAGAAATTTTTCCACCATGTTAGAAGCTTACCTGTCACCCCTCCAATATTTCCAGTTTCCAGAACAACCTCTTATGTGGAACTCTGTCGAAAGCCTTTTTTAGGTCCAGATAGATGCAGTCAACCCAACCATCTCTTCCTGTAATATCTGGTGCTCGATCATAGAAACTGAGTAAATTCGATACACAGGATCTTCCAGATCAAACCCATACTGTCTGTGATATTATATCATTTCTCTCCAGGTGTCTACCCATTTAGTTTTAATTATTTTTTCCAATATTTTGACTATTACACTTGTCATGATACAGGTCTATATTAAGGGGGTCTTCCCTGCTTCATTTTGTAGATTGGAACTATGTTAGCCTTTTTCCACACATCAGCTAAACTCTTGTAAACAGAGATGCCTGAAAAATCAATTGAAGTGGAATGTTGAGCTCAGGTGCACATTCTCTCAGAAACCCATGGTGAACTCTATCTGGACCAACTGCTTGTTTTATTTATCTCCTTGAGCATTTTTTCCACTTCGTCTCTAGAAACCTCTATGTCTCTAGTTGTTCTCTGGAATTCTTATTGTGTTTGGTTCCCTGAAGTTTTCATTTTGTACAAACACACTTTGGAACTTTTCGTTTAATGTTTCACACATTTCCTTTTCATTTT
>WNGS01021324.1:168333-198290 GCA_020271785.1 Procambarus virginalis | reverse complement strand
TTGTGACGGTAACGAGTGGAAATGGTGGTCGGCAGTCTTCCAACTAGCAGGTGTCAGTGCTGGGCCACATATAATATAAAAAAAGAAAAGGAAAAAAAAAGAGAAAAAAAAAAGAATGACTGCGTGATTGGTAATCTGTGGTAAGGTCGGAATACGAAAGACAATAATAAAAATGGATTTTAATAACAATAAAAAAAAACACAAATTGAAACAAATGCAAAATCTTGGCTTATGGTAAAAAATAATAAACAATATAAACATGAAAATAGATTACGTTAATGGGGAGGAGAATTGACATACAAAAGTAAGTAAAATATGAATGCTGGAATATATGCACTAACTATAAACCTCTATTTGACCACACAAGGTGAGTCACTTAGGAGTTCACAGCTTGCGAGCACACAATATTCTGGCTGGCAGAAACGCAAGGGACTCCAACAATAACTGGTGAGGTCTTGTGATTGGCGGGGAGCCGGAGTGGAGTGTTGGTTGGCGGCCAATGAGGAAGCTGGATGGTCGCAAGTCGCTAGTTAGGCAGTTGAAGGGTTCGGCGCGTCGACCAGGTGCTGGAGTGGGGGGAGGAGGGAGTTGCTGGTACGTGTGGCTATATATACGTTTAGCCACTACAAAACGTATCTTGTATATTGATGAGGACAGGAGTGATTCGCAGAAATAGCAGGCTAAATCTCTGATAAGAGATTATCGTCACAACTCTCCCCCGAAGCCTGCCGTTTCGGGTGAATCACGTCCACTGGAGGTAGAGTGGGAGGTGGAGCTGCCTCTACCTCATGCACTCTGGAGAGGGCATCAGCGATGATGTTATCAGGCCCCTTGATGTAGCAGATCTTTAAGTTGAAGCCTTGAAGATATAAAGCCCATCGCAGCAGACGTTGGTTATTAAATTGGGCTTGATGTAAAAATCTCAGAGGGTTGTGGTCCGAATAGATGGTAGTGGACCTAGCACCGTGCAGATATGGTGCAAAGTGTTGTAAGCTCAGGACGATGGACAGGAGTTCCTTCTCTATAGTACTGTAGTTCTTCTGATGAGGCTTCAACTTGCAACTGTAGTAGCTGACAGGTAGAACCTCCTCGCCTCGCTGCTGCATTAAGACACTTCCGATGCCGGTACCACTGGCGTCGACATGGAGGATGAAAGGCTTCTTGATATCTGGTGAGGCGAGAATGGGATTAGAACAGAGGAGGAATTTGAGTTGTTCGAATGCAACGGTTTGCTCTCTGGTCCAATTATACCGTTGCTTGGGACTGGTTAAGGTGATTAATGGGGTTGCAACAGTGCTAAAATTCTTCACAAACCTACGGTAATAGGAAGCAAGACCAAGGAAGCGCAGGAGCTGCTTCCTGGTAGTAGGCTGTGGATACTGTTGGATTGCTTGAATGTGAATGTTTAACGGAGCCAGGCTGCCACTCCCTATAACATGACCCAGGTACCGCACTTTACCTTTCGCGAAGGTGGACTTGCCCAAATTGATGGTGAGGCCGGCTTTCAGGAGCTTGTAGAACAATCGTTGTAGCTGGAGCAGGTGTTCGCTCCAGGTGTTGGATGCTACTACGATGTCGTCCAAATAGGCATAGGTGTTTTCCAAGCCCTGGATGACGCGGTTGACAGCTCTCTGAAAGGTGGCTGGGGCATTGCAGAGTCCAAAGGGAAGGCGATTGTACCTGTAGAGACCAAACGGGGTTATAAAGGCGGACAGTACCTTAGCTCGCTCCGTTAAACTCACCTGGTAGTAGCCCTTTAGTAGGTCTACCTGAGACAGGTAGCGGGCATTACCAATGGCATCCAGAATGTCGTCTACCCTGGGTATTGGGTAGGCGTCCTTCACTGTGACCTGGTTCAACTTCCTATAATCCGTACACAGACGGATTTTGCCGTGAGGTTTGGGTACCAGGATGCATGGTGAGGCCCAGGGGGACTCACAGGGGGTAGCCAGTCCATGGTCCAAGAGATACTGTACCTCAGCCCGCATGACTTCCGTTTTGCTCGGGCTGATTCGGTAGAATGGTTGGCGAATCGGCTGGGTGTCAGGTAGCAGTTGGATGTCGTGCCGAGTTACAGTACACTCTTGGGGGTCATCTCGAAACAACTCTTGATATTCTCTGACGAGTTTGATTAGTGGAGCACTATTATCGTCCTGAAAATGATGTTGAAGGTTAGTAAGGATTTCCGAGTTAGAGAGCGCTGTCTCAGTGTCAGTGCTCTCGGAAGGAGAAGCAGGGAAGGTCTCACTGTGGCTGTATGGACCTGTAAATGAGGTGAAATTGGTTAACACAGTGGGAGGAACCCCATGGTAGGGCTTGAGTAAATTAATGTGGCACAGCTGGGTCTTCCGCCGCCTATCGGGTGTCTCGAGAACGTAGTTGAAGTTGTTCCGGCACTCCTTAACACGGTAGGGTCCTGAGAACCTGTTCTGTAAAGGAGAACCTGGGATAGGGAAATAGGCAAGCACTAAGTCTCCTGGTGTAAACTTCCTTACCTTACAGTGCTGGTCGTAACGAGTCTTCATCCTCTCCTGGGCTTTCTGTAGGTTGTTGCTAGCAAAGGAATGGACCCTCTCTAGAATGTGTCGGAGATTTTGGAGATACTGGGGCACACTCTGATGCTCACTGAAGGTGTCATCACGTAGAGAATCCTTGAAAGCCTTGAGAGGTGTACGGCACTTACGTCCGTAGAGCATCTCATAAGGAGATACTCCTAGTGACTCGTTGGGAAGACTTCTGAAAATACACATGATGAGATCAATTTGCCTATCCCAATCCTTTGAGGTCTCATTACAGAACTTTTTAAGAGTGCCTTGATGGTTTGATGACTACGCTCGAGAGAACCCTGTGAAGCAGGATGATAGGGGCTGGACAGTACCTGTTTGATGTTGAACTCCTCCAGAGTCCGTTTGAAGAGATCACTGGTGAAGTTGGTACCACAGTCGCTCTGAATCTCCCTCGGAAATCCATACTGGGTGAAGATTTTCAGTAGATTCTTCACCACTGTAGCAGCTGTAATATTTTTACTGGAACTGCTATCGGAAATCTGGTGGTAGGACACAGGATGGTTAAGATATATGCGTTGCCTGCACTGGTCCGAGGCAAAGGACCAACGCAGTCGATAATGAGCTTGTGGAACGGTTCCTCAGGCACCTGGATGGGTATCAGTGGTGCTCTGGGAATGGAAACGTTCGGTTTCCCGGCTAACTGACACACGTGGCATAATTTGACATAAGTTTTGACGTCGTTTACCATACCTGGCCAGTAGTAGTCTTGTCGAATTCCATGGTAAGTCTTGTTGAACCCATAGTGTGACAAAGCGCCGTGGGCCAGGTGTAGAATCGTGGGCCGCAGGCTGGTGGGAATCACTAGTTGTTCAACGTTTGCCCAATCGTCCTCGTCCTTCAGTTTACTGGGTCTATACCTGCGATAGAGTATTTCGTTCTCCATAAAGAACCCAGGAACACTGTCGGATTGGGTTTCAGCCTGAAAGAATAATGGTGTCAATGTAAGATCATCTCTCTGTAACTTACGGAACTCCACCGCGGTCAGGTTAGGGGGTAGTTTCGAAGGGTCCTGAGGGACAGCGGTAGCAGTAGAGTCGGCTGGCTGTGGACGTGCAGCTTGAGCACGGGTGGTCACCATAACAGGAGGAGAACCTTCATCACTCTCTTGAACCTTTACTGGGAAATGTTCAAAAATCGGGTTATCCACCACAGAGTTGCTTACCTTGGATATGTCCTTGACGATCAGGTTGTTTGGTTGTTGGTCTTCTGCCAAGTCGTTGCCCAGGAGAAGTTGCACTCCAGGCATGGGAAAAGGCTTTTCCCTGACGGCGACTTGGACTTCACCGGTCACGAAGGGACAATCCAGGTAAACTCGGGCAAGTGGATACGGAGTTGTAGCAGTAAGGTCAGTGATGAACACAGTCTCTCCTGTGTAGGCGACGTTGGGCACAGCCGATTTCAAAACGATCGATTGTAGAGCCGCTGTGTCCCGTAGGATCTTAAGTCCGAAACGTCCCTCTGAATCTGAACCGTGGGTAGAGATAGTTCCTGGATATAGATGCTTGGTAAAGAGAGAGAGATCATTAGCATGAACACCAACATTCATTACAGGCTTACCGGACTTAGGGTGAGTAGTTTTAGACTTAGGGGGTTCGACGTTACCTTTAGATTGGGACTTACCACATTTGTCAATGGTGTGTCCATATAATCGACAATACCTGCAGTACAGTTGAGAGGTACCTTGATCTGGGCTCGCTTTCTCGTAACTGTACCAAGACTTCTTGCTGGTAGGATCTGGAGTCAGCCGGTGGATGAGGCTGTAAGTGTCAGCTGACTTCGCACACTTCACTAACTCCGTCTCTTCCTTGTCTGCTAAGTATAGGCGGACAGGAGGAGGTACACGTCTCAAAAATTCTTCAACCAGTATGAGGTTGACAAGTTCTGAAAAAGTAGAGACATGTGCTGCCTCCAGCCATTTCATGAAATATCTTTGTTTGGTGTTAGCAAATTCTAAGAAGGTGGTGGTACTTGCCTTGACGTAGTCACGAAACTTTCGTCGATAGCTTTCGGTGGAGAGAAGGTAGGCGTCCAACACAGCTTGTTTCAGGGTGGTGTAGTCGTTTTCCGAAGCCAAAGTGCTGAGTGTGACTGCTGCTCTACCTGTTAAATGTACTCTGAGAAGGGTAGCCCATTGGTCGTCAGGCCAATTAAGTTGAACAGCAAGGGTCTCAAAAGTGGTAAAGAACACATCAACCTCCGTTTCGAGGAACGGGGGCATTAACTTACTTGCATGGGAGATATTGAAACTGAGGAAGACTAGCTGCCGCTTGTTGGAGTTGAGCTTGGTGTGCAGCGTCCCTCGTGAGTTCTCGGTTACGACATTCTAGCATTGCTTCTGCCTGTCGTTTGTCGTGGTCGCGTTGTATCTCGAGTCGCTGTTTGTATAAGGCCAACTCACGTTCACTTTCTTCCTTCTTCAGGGCAGCTTCACGCGTTTGTTCTTCCTTTCTGAGGGCAGCTTCACGCGTTTGTTCTTCCTTTCTGAGGGCAGCTTCACGTTCTCTGCTTGCAGCTGCTTCTTGTTGTTGCTGTAGCTCTATCTTGGCAAGTTCCAATTTGAGCTTTATCGCTCTCAAGTCATCTTTATCTGAAATAATGTACTGTTCATGAGTAGAAGAATCTATAATATCTTCCTCAGCAAGGTGATCCAGTATCATATTATTAATGGCAAATTTGTTGGCTCCATCAGGAACTTCTAAGTGATACTCATGTGCAAGAGTTAACAAATCGACCCTCTTAGCGTGACGTAAGGTCCCTATTTCTCTTTCTGGATTTGCTATGAAAGCTTGTAAGCGGAACATGGTGAAAATATAGCAAAACAAAGGAGATGAATATAGTGAGAATATGGCGAGTGTCAGAAACAGGAAACGTGGCAACTGATACCTATCCTGTGGGGAATTATTAATAATTAAAGTAAGATGGTAAATGAATAAGGTCGCAGGAAATCTTGTACCTGGTACTCACTATGGGAGGATAAAGGCAAGAAAATCCTACTAATTAGTGAAAACTAAGTTTAAAATACAAGTGAAACACTAAATGGCTTCAAAATAAATGAGGTAGTCCAAAAAATGTAGTCATACCTTGCCAAGTCACTATAGAACATAAGCAATGGTACCCACTGAAATTGAATATGGTATTTACAGAATTAGCGAACTTTGTGCTCAAAAGAAAGAACGCCAATTCCCTACCTTTTGGTAAATACCATCAGTCTGACCGACGAGTAGGGGTGCGAGTGTCAACTGGTGACGAGAACTATCGGCGAGGTCCCAATTCGCCAATAATAGTTCGTGCTAGAGGATCTAAAGCCCTCTTTTTCCTCTTAGAGTCGGATTGCAGGACTTGGGTGCTATTGACCCGGAGACAGACCACAGTACCAGGGTACCTATGTGATAATCTGTCAAAAAGTGAGAAATATTGGGGGACAAAGATGTTAAACACGGAGGATAACACGGAAGGGGGAGACTACCAATTAAGAGTATGACTGCGGCCTACAGTCACCACGTAATCCAAAGTTGTCTCACTCTCACCATATGCTATTCCCGTAATGTACAATATACACAGCACCATATAAAATAAAGAATGATTAATGTGAATAATGGAAGCAAGGGAAATGAAAGCCAAGTGTGCTTACCACAATTACCAATACCTGAGTGAAGCTCCTTGGACAGGCCCCCATTTATATGTGACGGTAACGAGTTGGAAATGGTGGTCGGCAGTCTTCCAACTAGCAGGTGTCAGTGCTGGGCCACATATAATATATAAAAAAAAGAAAAGGGAAAAAAAAGAGAAAAAAAAAGAATGACTGCGTGATTGGTAATCTGTGGTAAGGTCGGAAATTCGAAAGACAATAATAAAAACTGGATTTTAATAACAATAAAAAAAAACACAAATTGAAACAAAGGCAAAATCTTGGCTTACTGGTAAAAATAGTAAACAATATAAACATGAAAATAGATTACGTTAATGGGGAGGAGAATTGACATACAAAAGTAAGTAAAATATGAATGCTGGAATATATGCACTAACTATAAACCTCTATTTGACCACACAAGGTGAGTCACTTAGGAGTTCACAGCTTGCGAGCACACAATATTCTGGCTGGCAGAAACGCAAGGGACTCCAACAATAACTGGTGAGGTCTTGTGATTGGCGGGGAGCCGGAGTGGAGTGTTGGTTGGCGGCCAATGAGGAAGCTGGATGGTCGCAAGTCGCTAGTTAGGCAGTGGAAGGGTTCGGCGCGTCGACCAGGTGCTGGAGTGGGGGGAGGAGGGAGTTGCTGGTACGTGTGGCTACCATATACGTTTAGCCACTACAAAACGTATCTTGTATATTGATGAGGACAGGAGTGATTCGCAGAAATAGCAGGCTAAATCTCTGATAAGAGATTATCGTCACACCCTGCTTCCACTTTTGTAGATTGGAACTATGTTAGCCTTTTTCCACACATCAGCTACAACTCCTGTAAACAGGGATGGCTGAAAAATCAGTTGAAGAGGAATGCTGAGCTCAGGTGCACATTCTCTCAGAACCCATGGTGAAACTCCATGGGTTGTTGTGGACCTAGGGCACATACTTGGAAGTACTTGGTGTGCAGGTTCAAATTCTCCTTGTGGCTCTTACTGATTTCCTGTTTGATACATCACATTAATATTATTTCATAGTGCAATAGTAATATTGTTATAATTATATTTTGAATTCTGTGAAAGCATATAAATTAAGTAGATAATGAATGATAATTATTCGTAATCAGGCGGGCAATAGCATCCAACAGTGTTGATGGGGTGTGTGCTATGCTGAACCATTCTGTCACACTGATTGAGACACAACTTGCCGAAGGATTTAAACTGACTCTCCGCAAAGGGTTTCCTGCTCAGGGTTATCTTGACTTTAACCAGGTTAGTGTCTTTAGGTTTTTATGTTCCTTGCAGTTTATTTCAAGTTACTATAATAAATGACATACATTATCATTACCTGGAGAAAAAATTATACAGTATAGTGAAAGATGGTTACTGTTATTAACTTCTGTACAGAAATAAAATTCAAAATGTTATTATATAATTCATACGACAACATTGAGTATATCATAAACTATGACTACCACACTCCAGCACTCATCCACAGTAGAACCCCACTGCTGCATAACTCAAACATCATAAATCGAGTAAAAGCCATCATGTATGTAGTTCACATAATCAGCCTCCTTGGAGCTCGTCTTTGACCAAATGCCATTGATGAGATCCTTGGCAAGAGAATCACTGACCTAAAAGGACAGAAAATAGGATTGGTGACATTGGTACTCATGGTGCATTTTATCTTTACACGGAGTGCATATTCCTTCCCAGACTAACCTACTTTTTGAGGTGCATCCAATCTTACAACAGCCCAAAGCTTGAAGAGTATGACCTCTTGCTGAAGACCATATTAGCAAAGTTGTCAGTCTTCCTCTCAATGGCCTATGGAAACTAAGCCACTCTTCCAGTCAGACTTGGCGTCTGTACTGCCATGCAGCTTGTTGATCCAGCCCTCTTATCTATCTCCTCTGCATCAAATAACCTACCTACCTACCTCTTACTATATGATGATGATTCTGAGGATCAACATCCCGATGTGCGCTCTCTGACCAGGCCTACTGGATGCTGGTCTGATCAACCAGGCTGTTCAGTACAGCTGCTTGCAGCCTGATGTACGAATCACAACCTGGTGTATCAAGTTTCCTTTGAAGGTGCCTGTCGCGTTCTTTTATGAACACTGTATTCTCTTATGAACAATGATAGAGCCCAATAATCTCAGGAATATGTACACCAGTTGATTGACAGTTGAGAGGTGGGACCAAAGAACCAGAGCCCAACCCCCACAAACACAACTAGGTGAGTACAACTAGGTGAGTACTGAGAGAGGTTGACCAGTTATGCCCTGCATGTGTAGGGGAAGTGTTGAAAAGCCCTGGGCCATTGATGTTTGAGTCCTCTCTCAGCGTGCCTATTGTACCTCTTCTTTTCAGTGGGGCTGTTTTGCACATCCTGCCATGCCTTCTGGTCTCATGTGGTGTTATTTCTGAGTGAAGGAACCAGTCCTTTAAATATTTTCATAGTGTAAATTATTATGTATTTCTCCCACTTGCACTCTAGCCCGCACATATTGGGGACCTGGTACTAGAGCAAAAAATATTTGAATTAAATAAAAATAACTTAATGTTAAACAAATCTCGAACTTATTGGCTTCTAGTGTCGTGAAACTTCATCAAAATATTTTCAGAAATTGATTTTAGACAATTTTTTCTGGGGGGAGCCCCTTCAGCTCCCCGGAGCTTACTAGGCTGATATGCTAATGTCAGACTTTGGCATCAGTCATGTGTATGGAGTTCTATGGGCTTACCGGGGACCACGAGCCAGAACCTGGCCCCCTCAGAAGAGGCAAGGGGAGCAATGGCCTATAGAAACCCCCGTGTGGTTGGAAGCATTGACCGGGTTAGGCACCCAGAAAGATAAGCGTCCCAAAACAAACCCCTATTCTGGTGAAAATTGATACCACAAGCCGAACAAGTGGATAGAACTCCCCTAAAATAAACGAGCAAACAATCATTACGTCACACATCGCCGCGCTGCTGTCCGAGCAGCTCCCCCCTCCCTGGGAGGGGGAAGGGGGAGCCCCAGACCCATCGCGCCGGCTATCCACCCCCAGTTCTAAGGCTGATGCTAAAGGCTGAGGTCGTGTGCTTCAACTCCGGTGGTTGTTTCAGCACTGTACCTAGAGTGTGGTGTCTGTCTTCTAGGTGGTGTGTGAACCGGGAGTGTTTCTTCAGTACTCGGGCTGCATGTGCCTAGGGTTTCCTTCCCAAGGTGCCTTGTAAGAACAGTACTGCCCTTGGGGCTTGAGGTTCCCTTCCTCAAGTTCCTTGGGTTCTGCCTCTGCTAGGCCGTTTACTGCTTGGTTTTCGGCTGCCCCTTGTGTGCTCGGGTGTTCTGTCTCCCTTGTTCACCTGGGGGGAGGGGGCAGTTTGCACTGGCGGGACGCAGGGTACTGCGCAGCTTGTTTTCTCCTATCATAGCGGCTGGGTCTGTTCCGCCTGGGTACGCTGTCCTCTTGCAGGGTTTTCTTTTTCTTTTTGTTTTCTGGCTGGTGGGGGGGTGGGGGATCTGCCTTGGTTCTTGCCCCCTGTGTACTGAGTACTCTTCCTTCTTCCAGTGGTTCCCCCTGCTAGGTCCCCGTGAGTGTACATGTTCCGGAGGTTCAGTTCTTAGAATGTTGTTTGGTAGTTTTGGGCGCCAGTTAGCAGTACCCTGCCTGGGTTTACCTGAGCGCGAATCCTCTTCAAGTAAATGCTCAGGACCCTGGGAATCCCCATGAGGACGCGTGGGTCTAATGGATGTAACCCGGGTTCCCCCCTCGCTTTGTGCGAGTTCAAGGGTTGCTTGTCCCCTTGTCTCAGGGTGACTCTCACTCTTTTGCCTCCGTCTGCTGCCTGTGGGGTCGGTGGCACCTTCAACCTGGAGCCCTGCGAGTTTTGTTGCTTGTTTGTGGCTTGCTTACCCAGTCTTAAGCTGGATATTAGTATAAATGGAGTCAAATCAGAGTGGGAAAATGTTGTAAGTGGAGTGCCTCAAGGCTCTGTCCTGGGACCTCTGTTGTTTATAATATATAAATGATTTAGGTTCAGGTTTCAGATTTAGATTCACCACCGGAAGAAGAAAGAGTACTCAGTACACGGGGCAAGAACCAAGGCAGAACCCCCACCAGGCAGAAAAGAAAAAGAAAAAGAAAACCCCACAAGAGGACAGTGTACCCAGGTGGAACAGAGCCGGCTGCTATGATAGGTGAAAACAAGCTGCGCAGTACCCTGCGTCCCGCCAGTGCAAACTGCCCCCTACCCCAAGGCGAACAAGGGAGACAGAACACCCGAGCACACAAGGGGTGACCGAAATCCAAGCAGTAAACGGCCTAGCAGGGGCAGAACCCAAGGAACTTGTGGAAGGGAACCCCCAAGCCCCAAGGGCAGTACTTTTCTTTTGTTTCCCTGCCTGGTGGGAGGTTTCCCATTGGCTGGTTGCCCCTATCTATACTTGTTTTTCTTTTTCTCTAGACATCTCTGTGTTCTTGGTGGTACCCTCTGCTTAGCCCACATGAGCGGACATATCCTGGGGGTTCAGCTTAGAAATTTGCTCGGTAGTTTTGGGCGCCAGTTTGCAGTACCCTGCCTGGGCTTCCCTTAGCATGATATCAAGTCTAAGGACCCCTGGGAAACCGCACAGGGGCTCCCTGGTCCGATGGATGCGACCCCTGAGTCCCTTCTCACTTCGTGCAAGGATGATGGTTGCTCTGTCCCCCCTTGTCTCAGGGTGACAATCACCGGTTGTGCCTCCGTAATGCCACCTGTTGGGTCGGTGATTCTTTTGACTCGGAGTTGTGCTACGTTTCTTGTTTGTACGTGCTCTAGTTCACCCAAGCTACTGAACATGATATGAGGGTGCAGGCAGCAGAGACGTTTCATGCTTGGTTTAGGTTGCTGCAATGCGATAGGTTCGTTGCTTCCCCGGATGCCCCTGAGACTGCCCAGTTTTAGTTATAGGGACCCGGACATGGGGGTGGGAGTCGCTTTGATTTTGGCTCCATCCGCCCCTACTTATCCGTCCCCTTCAGTGGTTCACTTGGCTCCTGACAGCTGGGTGGACAGCGCTTCGGATTCGTAGTCCTGAGGTTCCCTGTTCAATCCCTGGTGGAGGCGGAGACAAATGGGTTAAATGTTTCTTTCACCCTGATGCCCCTGTTACCTAGCAGTAATTAGGTACCTGGGAGTTAGACAGCTGCTGCGGGCTGCTTCCTGGTGGTGTGTAACAAAAAGGTCTGGTCGAGGACCGGGCCACGGGGACGCTCAGTCCCAAAATCATCTCAACATAACCCCCCCCCCCCCTTGCTGCTGGCTCCGAAATGTCTGAGGGTTTCAGAGGCGGGGCAAGGTTTAGTTGGTGTTGAGACTCGGGCGGTCTCGGGGGAAGTCCCCTTCCGGGGTGGCGGCGGAGGCATTTGAGCCTGGTCCTCCAGCCGTAGCTTCTGGGTCTGACCTTCGTTCATGCTTTTTCGGCTGCTCCTGCCTTTTCTTTAGGGGCGGGGGTTTGGAGGATGGCTTGGCCCCGGGTCCTCGGAGTGAGGTTCCCGGGGGTATGGGAGGGGTTGACTTGGGGGCCTTGGGCCCCCGTTGGACCATGCCTGGATTTTTGTTCCGTCAGAGTGGGACTTGGTGATATAGGAAAGGGGTTCTCTTTCCCTCTTCTCTTCGCTCCCTCCTCGTATGAATTGGATTTGGCATCTACCCCTCAACGGGATCGGTTCTGTGATCCCGTGGGTTCCTCGGTTCCGTCCTTCAGGAGGTTATCGGCTTCCCGTCACATGTGTTGCGGAAAGCCCTTGCGGGTTACCTCCTGCGTTTCCCAGATTATGCTTTCGTGATGGATCCGCGTTCCTCCGTGTATGGATCTTCGTCTCCTTACTTGGTTCGTAATGAATTTCTGGAGTCGTCCTGGTTAGCAGACTGCCCACTCTTCTTACTGGAGGCTTGGCACACGTTCTGCCAGTCCCGAGAGGGAGGCTTAGACACCGTTGCAGGTTTTAGTGGGGGTGAATTTGAGTATCTCAATGCATGTTTGTTCGCCCCTGCCCTTCTGCGGGATGTTGGTGTGATGCAGCTTCATGTGCAGGTTTCTTCCCTTTGTACTGCCTTGGTCACAGAGGATTTGCATACACGTGGCCTATTGGCTTCGGCCCTGCATTTCTTCTCTCTCTTCGAGCTGTCCTCGGATTGCCTTGAGTTGGATGTGGAGGAGCTTGGGGCCGCCTCTGGGTCTGGTGCGTTGCCCTCGGCGGTGTGTACATCGTCTGCATTGTTGAAGCTGTTCGCACCGCTCCTGCAGGATGTGGTTTCGCGTTTTTTTTTCTCAACTCGGGGTGATGGGGGGGGGGAGGCTTGCTCTGTTCACTCGTGCCTGGTCCCACGATTTGTGGGCCTTTCGGGTTGTTTCGTGCGACCTGCGGTGGCGTTGGGTGGCTCCGCCTCCTTCAGGGAGGTTCGGAGCTAGCGGGCAGGCTTCTTGTCCTGGTCTCTGTCGAGTCATCTTGGAGTGGGTTCGGTTGGGTGTGATCAAAATGACCTCGTCTCTCTCAGGTGGGTTTCCTGCCTGTTTCCAGTCCCAAAACGTGACTTTGCAGACCACGGTTCATTCTGGACTTGTTCTGTCTGAATCTGTGGGTTTATTGCCCCTCCTTTCGGATGACTACTCTATCCCAGGGTCCGTCTTCTGTTGGAACCGAGCACTTGGATGGTGTCCCTGGACCTCAAGGACGCTTGTTGGCACATCCTGATTCATCCGAGGTTCAGGGACTGGCTCGGTTTTGTTGTGGGGCGTCAAGGTTACTGCTTTCATTGCCTTCCATTCGGCTTGAATCTGGCACCTCGCGTTTTCACATGCCTTACTCGGGTAGTGGTGGCCCGCCTGCATCTATTAGGTGTTCAGGTGTTGGCCTATCTTGACGACTGACTGGTTTGTGCTCCCAGTCAGTCCACGAGTCTACTCGCCAGGGATTCGATTCTTTCCTAGCTTGCTGGTTTCGGGTTCTTGGTGAACTGGTGGAAGTCCCATCTGGTTCCCTCTCAGGTTTGGTCTTGGCTGGGTCTTGTGTTGGATGCTCGGGCTGCTTCCTTGTCTCTTCCTCCTGCAGTGCTGCTTCGTCTGCGTTCTTGCTTTCGTCTGTTTCTGAGGGGCTCCCGGGTTACTCGGCAGTTCCTCGAGGGTTTGTGCGGAAGCCTGAACTTTGCCATGATGGTCTACCTGTCAGGTCGGGTGTGGCTTTGTCACCTGTTCTGGTTCCTTTGGGACATCTCTTCCGCCTTTCTCGCGACCTCTTGGTTCGACCTCCAAGGGCTTTGTGTCAGTTGCTGTGTCTCCTGCTACCTCTTTGGATTATTTGGGGTTCAGTGCCTTGGCGCCTACCCAAGCCCTCACTCGATGTGTTCATGGACGTGTCATTTCTGGGCTGGGCCTTATTGACCAGTGCTCACCAGGCCGGTCAGGGATGGTGGGCCCGTCCTTCCGTTGGTCTCACAGCACGGTGCAGGAGTTCACTACTATGTGGATGCCACTCTGGAGGGTTCGGGTCACTCGAGGATAGGTGATCCTGCTCTATTTGGACTGTTCCCTGATGGTTCATTGCGTGTACCTTGGGGATTCCATGCAGTCCTTGGGTCTTTAGGGTTGGTCTTTTCAGGTGACAAGTCTGCTGAGTTCTCGGGGTTTGGCTCTCCTGGCGGTTCATGTTCGGTGGGTGTCCAATGTCGTGGCGGACAGCCTGTCTCGTTTCATTCAACTGTCCATGGAATGGACATTCGATGCCTCCTCATTCAGTTGGCTCTGCCAGACATTCGGGCCTCCGGAAGTGGATCTCTTCACATCGGCGTGGTTGAGGCATCTCTCGGTATAGGTGGCGCTTATCTCTGACTGTAAGGCCATCAGAGTCGTCGCCTTCAAGGTGGGGGTTACCTGTACCTCTTTCCCCCAGTTCAGCTGTTGTTCCAGGTCCTGACTCGCTTAGAGACTTACCAGGGGAGAGTTGTCCTTCTGACTCCTTGGTGGCTAGCCCAGCCTTGGTTTTAGGCACTGCTTACTCGATGTCCGAACCTGAGGGTCTTGAGGGTCTTCTCATGGTTCCACCTTTTTCAGCAGATCGGTCCTGCCCGGTACGAGGCTGATTCGTTCTTCTCCTCGAGTCTTCGCATCTGGAGTTTCTGACTCAAGTCTATCATCACTTGTATGATGGGGGGCAAATGAGGGCCCCCCCCCCAATCATGGCCCTCCACTAGTACGATGGGGGGGCCACCAAAAATGCAGGTGGCTTCTTTGTTGGTCTCCCACCTGCGTGCTTCGTCTCTGCAGCAGTATAAGGTTTCATGGCGGTCCTTCTGGTTTTTCCTATCACTGCATAGGTGTACTTCGGTCTCTGAAAGGGTTATTTTGTCCTTTCTTTTGTGGTTGTTCCAGGACTGTCTTCTTATGACAAACACTCTCGCCTCATATCATGCGGTGCTGGCGGAGCCGCTCCAGCTTGCATTCGGTGTTGATGTTACTTCTGCCCCATTCCGCAAGCTGTCTCGTGCATTGTTTCACCTACAGGTTTGCTCATGCGCCTTCTGCGCCATATTGGTCTTTGGATCGGGTGCTCTCTTTTCTCTCCTCCTCGGTTTGTGGTGGCCCCCTTCATTTCAGGATTGTTTTTCTAAGGCTCTTTTTTTTCTGTTGGCATTGGCTTCTGGGGGTCGAGTTGGGGAGCTTCATGTTCTCCTTTAGCGCTAAGGTTTCTGCTCTTTTAGTTCTGGTGGTAGGTTTGTTTGTTTGCAGCCATCTTCTTTTCTGGCGAAGAATGAAACTGCTGCTTTCCAGAGTGGGTCCCTGGGTTGTTGATGCTTGGTTGGTCAGGCCGGGGGTGCATCATGTGTTGTGTCTGGTTGCGGTTCTCCACTGTTATTTGTGTGCCACGGCTTCGGTGGCCGGGGATGCGCTGTGGGTTGACCCGGTTTTCCTCCTTTTCTGTTCCCGGGCTCGGGTCTCTCAAGTTGTCTGCAGGGTTATTAACTCTAGCCAGCCTGCAATATATGCTTGGGTGTTTTGTCTCCCTTGTTTACCTTAGAGTAAGAGGCAGTTTGCACTGGTATGGGGCGCAGGGTGCTGCTCAGCGTGTTTTCACCATTCATAACGGCCGGCTATGTTCCTTTGGGTACGTTGTCCTCTTGCAGGGTTTTGTTTTTCTTTTTGTTTGTGCCTTGTGAGGGGGGGGGAGTCTGTTTTACTTGCCCCTTGGTGTTTGACCTCATACGGTTATCTTCTGGTGGTGCCCCCTGCTAGGTCCTCGTGAGTGTTCACGTCCTGGGAGGTTCAGTTTTTAGAAGGTTGTTTGGTAGACTTGGGCACCGGTTAGCAGTACCCTGCCTAAGCTTCCCTGAGCATGAGTTCTGTCTCAGGACCCTGGGAATCCCCATGGGGTGCATGGGTCCAATAGATGTGACCCCTGAGTCCCTCCCCCCCTCCCTCGCTTTGTGTGAGTTCGCGGGTTGCCCTGTCCTCTTGTGACTCAGGGTGACTCTCTTTGTTTTTACCTCTGTCTGCTACCTGTGGGGTCAGTGGCACCTTCGACTCGGAGTCCTGCAAGTTTCGTTGCTTGTTTGTGACTCGGTTACCCGGTCTTATGCTGACTATGTGGGTGCAGCCAGCACGGGCGTTGCACGTCGAGTTCAGGAGGTGGCAATGGGCTAGGTTGTTTGCTCCCCTGAAGCCCCGAGACTGCCCCATTTTTGGTTGTTGTGACGGAGCGTGGGGGTGTTGGTTGCTTTGGTTTTGTTCCTTCTTCGCCCCCTAGTCTTTCCCCCTGTTGTGGTTCCATCTGGTCCCCTCCCCCCCCCCTTCGTCCCTGCACCCGGATTCTTTCTGTCTGTGGGTTCTGAGTTGGGGCGGGAATTTAATGGTCTTGAGGCTCGGGCGGTCTCGGCGGTTTGCCCTTCCGGGGTAGCGACGGAGGCATTCGAGCCTGTTCCTCCGACGGGGTTGTATAAGTCTGCCAGTGGGCTCCCTTCCTTAGTAAATTTCTGGCTGCCCTCGCCTTTTCTTTTGAGGCTGGGGCTTTGGGGGGACGACTCGGCCCCGGGGCCTGCCATGGAGGTTCTCGGGGTTGGAAAGGGGTTGACTTAGGGGGGCCTTGGGTCCCGTTGGACCCCGCCGGGTTTTTCTGCCCTCAGTGCAGGGCTTGTGGTTGCGGGGAGTGGGGTTTTCCTTTCCCCCTCTGCGTACGCGTTGTTGGGCATCAGCCCCTCCCCGGGATCAGATCCTTGTCCCTTTGGGTCCGTTCGGTTCCGTCCTATCGGTGGGGTACTTTTCTCTGTTTCTACCCCCTATTTTCTGGGGCGGGACTTCTCCATCATGGAGGGGTCATGTTCCCCTGTTATCGGAGTTTCTGCATGACTCTTGGTCTCGGGTGCAACTCCCTGGAAACACAAACCAAAACTGTCTCTATTTTCCGCTTGTTACAACTTGTAATAAAGTTGTTACATCTTGGCTTAACGTGTTTATGACGTATTAAAAACGTTGTTACAACTTAATATATTGGTTGTTATAACTGGTTAGGTGTTAAAACTTGGTCGAACGTTGTACCAACGTCGTAGTTTCAGTGTGTGTTTGGCGGGCTGTGCCTTTCTGAGCCTTCGTGATATTGTTTGCTTCTGTGAGGTCTCGGTTGCGCGGGAAGGTCTTCGAATCTTTCTGCATTATTGGAATGTCTGTCGTCTTCCGGTGAGGCTTACCTCTGGTCCATTTTGGACTCGTTGGTCCTCTTCCGTGCTTCTTGTTTTTTTATTCTGTCTCATTCTTTTGTCACAATTTCTTCTCTCCATGCTCTGTCTAGACAGGGCTCCACCCAGAAAACCAGTGTTGAATGTAATGAAACGCCATTTTCTGGGTGAGACCCAGAGGCTCCCCGGCATCCCTCCTTCCCTCCGGTCAGCGTTTTTTTCTTGTCTTTTGATATTCAGCCTCAGAATTGAAGGGCGGATAGCTGTTGCAAGGGTCTGGGGCTCCCCCTTTCCCCTCTCGGAAAAGGGAGAGCTGTGCAGACAGCAGTGTGGCGACGTGTGACGTCATGCTCGCTAGCTTGTTTCTTTTGGAGGGGGGTGGGGTTCTATCTCCTTGTTCGGCTTTTGGTAGCAATTTTCACCAGAATAGGGGTTTGTTTTGGGACACTTGCCTTTCTGGGTGCCTGACCTGGTCGATGGCAGACATAGAATGTCGCCAACCACACGGGAGTTTCTATAGGCCATTGCTCCCCATGCCTCTCTGAGGGGCCAGGTTCTGGCTCGTATTCCCCGGTAGGCCCACAGAAGTCCATACATATGACTGATGCCAAAGTCTAACATTAGCATATCAGCCTGGATAAGCCCAGGGAGCCACCGGGTCTCACCCAGAAAATGGCGTTTCATTACATTCAATGCTGGTTTTCTGTGGGGATCCCCTATGGCTCCCTGGAGCTCATCGGGTTAATGTATGTTATATTAGACCGGGATATTAGCTAAGGACTTCAGACCTACCAGGGACCAGTGCCAGAACCTGGCCCCTTCAGAGAGGTTTTAGGGAGCAGTGCCCCTGGAAAACCCCCTTGTGGTTGGGGTTTTCCTTATCTACCATCGACCGGAGTTAGGCACCCAGAAAGGTAGGCATAACAAAACAAACTCCACATGGTAAAAAACTAAAACAAAAAGCCGACAGATAGGTAGAAACTCCCTACAATCCCAAGGAAACAAGCAAACATCACACTTTACTGCCGCGCCGATTGTCCGCGCAGCTCTCCCCGCTCCGAGAGGGGGCGGGGGGAGCCCTGGACCTCACCGCGCCGGCTGCCTAGCATCAGTTCGTAAACTAATGTCAACCAGGATAGACACTTCTCTGGCCTCAGTTTCCTAGGTGGTGTTTGCCTTGTGTGGCGTTCACTGCCATGTGTTGTGTTGTGCGGTGGTCAGGTGTTTCTCATCAGTACCAGGGCTGCATGCGCTTAGGGGCTTCCTTTCCTAAGCCCCCTGTGAGTACTGCCCCTGCGTGACAGGGTTATCTTACCTGGGGCGTTCGGGAACCATTCCCGTAGAGGTTCTGGCTACTCGGCATTTGCCTCGCCCTTGGGGTCAGCTGGGGCTTGGGGCCCTTGTTTGGCCCTGGGTAGGGACTGGTATTGTGCTGGTTAGGGCGTCAAGGTGTTGCACAGCCTGCCACCTAAGCGGCGACCGGTTCCTGTTGCCTCTGCAGACGGTGTACTTTTGCGGGGTTTTTCTTTTGTTTTTATTTTCATGCCTGGTGGGGGTCTGCCTAGTGTGGCTATAGTTCTACTGGTAGTGTTTAGTGTCCCTCTGCTAGGTCCCCGTGATTGTACACGTCGCAGGGGTTTTCAGTGTTGTTATCTACCCCTTGTTATTTTTGGGTTTCATAACTGGTTAGCAACACCTTGCCCGGGCTTCCCGTAGTTGTTACCCTACGGGTACTGGAAACCCCTGTTGGGGCTCAGTGGATCATTGAATGTGTCTTCCAGGTTCCAACCCGTCTTGTACGGGACCGTTGGTTGCTGTGCCCTTGTCTCCGGGTGACAGTCGCCAATTTTACCTCCGTCATGTTGCCTGTTGGGTCACTGACACCTTGACCCAGAGTCTTGCGAGAGATATTCTCTGCTTGTTCTCCAGTACTCTCCTGATGTTATTACTGTTCAGAGTACAGGCGGCATCCGTGTTTCAAGCTAGGTTAGGTTGCTGCAACACGCTAGGTTGGTTTCCCACTCGGATGCCCGGGGCCACCCCGTTTTGGTTAGGTGCTGTTCGCCCCTTTCCCTCCCTGTTTCCAGCTCCAGACCGTTTGCGGGTTTCGGGGTCGGGGCGGGGTTTAGTTGGGGCCGCGACTCAGGCGGTTTCGGGGGCTGCCCCGTTCGGGTTGGGGACGGAGGTTTTCGAGCCTGTTCTTCCTGCCAAGGCTTCTGGGTCTTACCAGCGGCCGTTTCTTGCTGCCTTTCCCATGGACTCTAACTTTTCTTTAAGGGCGAAGGGCTTGGAGGACGGCTCTGCCCTGGGGCCACTGTTGTGGGTTCCAGGCGCTGTGGGGGATGCCTGCTAGCAGTTCTGGGGCAGTTTACCCCTGCCTGGGTTTTCTGCTTCTGGGCGCAGTTTTTTTCCCATCCAGTCTGCTTGCTTCCCACTTTTGCTGGCATGTTTTCGTATCTTTTGCGTCGGTCACAGCCCTCTGTCCTGGTGGCCATTTTCTTCTGCCAGTTTCCCAGCGTGGTCACCAGGGCGGCATTGCGGTTTGTTTACATTCACCTGGGCGTGCGAGCGAGCGTCTTGGGTGAGTTTTTTCACCTTTTTCAGGGGTTTAATTCTCCTGTTGTCGTTTCTTTGCTTTTCGGGTGTTCTCTGCCCGTTTTCTGTTCCTCTGGGAACATTTGAGTGTTGATTTTACAACGGGTTTTCCGTTTTGTCTGTTTTGGGTCTGGGCCCTATGGTTTGGGCTCAGTGTCCCTGTCTGTTATGCTTGCTCCCACACCTTGTCCCTTGGTTTTCGGTCTGTTTTGACCGTTTCCCTGAGGGTTCTGTCTGGGGGCTGTGCTTTGCCTTTCTGTGGTGTATCGCCACCGGCAAAAGTGGTGATTTGAGCTCCCCCCCTGGTTCGATTCCCCTTTGGGTTCTTTGGTTTCGTTATGGAGGTTTCTTCCTCTTGAGCCCCCTTTGTGGGTTCAGGGGGCTTTGTTTCCTCGTGTGACCCGGTTCTGCCTTCTGGGGTTCCGGGGTCTTCCTGGCTTGCAGACTGATCTTTTTGGGCCTTGGCACGTGTTGTGGTCGTGCTGGGACTTTAAGGTTTTGTTGTCGTGGTGGGCCTTTTGATGCAGTTTTGTGCCTTCTTCGTCTGGCCGGCGTGGAGCTCTGTGCCCCCTGGTCGGCGGCTTGTAATTTTCTTTTCACGTGTATGTGTATATGTGTACACTGTGTAATTACCTAAGTGTTATTACCTAAGTGTAGTTACAGGATGAGAGCTACGCTCGTGGTGTCCCGTCTTCCCAGCACTCTTTGTCATATAACGCTTTGAAACTACTGACGGTCTTGGCCTCCACCACCTTCTCCCCTAACTTGTTCCAACCGTCTACCACTCTGTTTGCGAAAGTGAATTTTCTTATATTTCTTCGGCATCTGTGTTTAGCTAGTTTATATCTATGACCTCTTGTTCTTAAAGTTCCAGGTCTCAGGAAATCTTCCCTATCGATTTTATCAATTCCTGTTACTATTTTGTATGTAGTGATCATATCACCTCTTTTTCTTCTGTCTTCTAGTTTTGGCATATTTAATGCCTCTAACCTCTCCTCGTAGCTCTTGCCCTTCAGTTCTGGGAGCCACTTAGTAGCATGTCTTTGCACCTTTTCCAGTTTGTTGATGTGCTTCTTAAGATATGGGCACCACACAACCGCTGCATATTCTAGCTTTGGCCTAACAAAGTCGTGAACAATTTCTTTAGTATATCGCCATCCATGTATTTAAACGCAATTCTGAAGTTGGAAAGCGTGGCATAGGCTCCTCGCACAATATTCTTTATGTGGTCCTCAGGTGATAGTTTTCTATCTAGAACCACCCCTAGATCTCTTTCTTTATCAGAATTCTTTAAAGATTTCTCACATAATATATAGGTTGTGTGGGTCTATGTTCTCCTATTCCACATTCCATAACATGGCATTTATTAACATTAAATTCCATTTGCCAAGTGGCGCTCCATGTACTTATTTTGTCCAGGTCATCTTGAAGGGCATGACAATCATCTAAGTTTCTTATCCTTCCTATTATCTTAGCATCATCAGCAAACATGTTCATATAATTCTGTATACCAACTGGTAGATCATTTATGTAGACAATAACATCACTGGTGCAAGAACTGAACCCTGTGGTACTCCGCTTGTGACATTTCTCCAGTCCGATACATTGCCTCTGATCACTGCCCTCATTTTTCTATCAGTCAGAAAATTTTTCATCCATGTTAGAAGCTTACCTGTCACCCCTCCAATATTTTCCAGTTTCCAGAACAACCTCTTATGTGGAACTCTGTCGAAAGCCTTTTTTAGGTCCAGATAGATGCAGTCAACCCAACCATCTCTTTCCTGTAATATCTCTGTTGCTCGGTCATAGAAACTGAGTAAATTCGATACACAGGATCTTCCAGATCGAAAACCATACTGTCTGTCTGATATTATATCATTTCTCTCCAGGTGTTCTACCCATTTAGTTTTAATTATTTTTTCCAATATTTTGACTATTACACTTGTCAATGATACCGGTCTATAATTAAGGGGGTCTTCCCTGCTTCCACTTTTGTAGATTGGAACTATGTTAGCCTTTTTCCACACATCAGCTACAACTCCTGTAAACAGGGATGCCTGAAAAATCAGTTGAAGAGGAATGCTGAGCTCAGGTGCACATTCTCTCAGAACCCATGGTGAAACTCCATCTGGACCAACTGCTTTGTTCTTATTTAGCTCCTTGAGCATTTTTTCCACTTCGTCTCTAGACACCTCTATGTGCTCTATGTTGTTCTCTGGAATTCTTATTGTATCTGGTTCCCTGAAGATTTCATTTTGTACAAACACACTTTGGAACTTTTCGTTTAATGTTTCACACATTTCCTTTTCATTTTCCGTGAATCTATTTCCCATTTTCAACCTCTGAATATTATCCTTTACCTGCAATTTGTTGTTTATGAATTTATAGAATAGACCTGGTTCTGTTTTACATTTGTCTGCAATCCCTTTTTCAAAATTTCTTTCTGCCTCTCTCCTCACTGCCGTGTAGTTGTTTCTCGCATCTTTGTATCGCTGGTATGTTTGGGGGTTTGGCCTCTTCCTGTATTGATTCCATTTTTGTGACTTTTGGTCTCTGGCCCTCTCGCACTTTCTGTTGAACCAATCCTGTTTCCTAGTTCTGCTTCTCTGTTTTGGTATAAATTTTTTTGTTCCTTTATCATATATTTCACAAAACTTGACATACATCTCATTCACTTCCTTGCCTAGCAACAAGTCTGTCCAATTATACTCACTAAAAATTTTCTAAGGTTGCCATAATGTCCTCTCCTAAAATCAGGTTTTTCAATTGCATCGACTGTCATATTTTCTTCCAGATTATATCGCATTGCATACTTTATTCCCAAAAAGACATGGTCACTTTTACCCAAGGGAGGAAGGTACTGAATGTCAAATATTTCTTCCTCCTTCCTGGTAAATATCAAATCTAGCATGGAGGGAACGTCCCCTTCCCTCATCCTCGTAGCTTGTTTAACATGTTGATACAAGAATGTTTCCAGGATGAGGTCTACAAATTTACAGGTCCAGAAATCTTCTGTTTTAGCTTCATATGCTTCCCAGTCTATGGATTTCAAGTTGAAGTCGCCGACTATCAACAGCCGTGAACTATCGTTATCCGCTCTTGCTATGATCTCTCTCATTATTGTTATAAGACCTTCTCGTTTACTATCTAGCTCCTCTTTTGACCATGTGCTGCTTAGCGGTGGACTATATGCATTTATGATCATTAGTTTATCATCCTCATGGCAGATCTCTAGTGCTATTATATCAACTTCTTGTGGATTGGCAGTCATTATTTCGTTCACCTTTAGGTGTTCTTTCACCAGCACAGCAACGCCACCGCCTTTCCTGATTTTTCTGTCCCGTCTCCAAATTGAGTAGCCCCTTGGGAATATGACCTCATTTAAAATAACATCTTCAAGTTTTGTCTCCGTGAGTGCAACAATGTCTGGTGTCTGCAGCTGTATTATATCACTTAACTCCAGTATCTTTGACCTTACTCCATCTATGTTGGTGTATGCAATCTTCAGGAACTTGTTCCCCCTCTTCTTATTTTTCACTCCCCCTTTCTCTAATGATTTTGTTGGTTTGCCTTTATGTACCACTTCACTGGTCTGCCTACTCCTATCACTTTGTAGAAAAAAGAATTGATATCTTCTTCATTCCTGCTCTCATTTAAACGTTTTGCCTCGGCGAGGTTCAGTTTCAGCTTCTCTCTATCTTCTTTTGAAAGATCTCGTCCTAACGACCACACTTTCCCATCCTCATCATTACGTAATTTTTTAGCATTCCTTAGTACTTCTTCCATCTGTTTGGCACCATTTAGGGTGATCCTCAAGGTCGATCTTTCCCTTTTACATATCGGCCTATTCTCCTGTAGTCGCTCACATTCTCTATGGTTGTAAGACCTTCCACGAGGCCAACAATTTTATCTACTACTTTTACTTCTTCTACAGCTCTTTCTGACCTAGATGTTATCTCCTTTTCTTTGCAGCCAAAAATGATCAGGGACTTACTTCGATCAACTGTGTTTTGCACCAACTTCGGGTTGGATGCCAATTCTTTCCTCACTTCTAGCCTAATGTTTGTTTTATCCTGGTTGCTGCAGTGTTGGGCTTCCTTTACTGCTTCTTCCAATTTTTCCTTCTCCTTGGCCACTTGCGCATAAGTGAGTTGCATATCTTTCTTGCACTGTTCTATACCCTGTGTAACTTCCTCCATCTGTGCTGACAAAAGCTGTTTCTCCTGATGAAATTCCTTACCTAACCTATTGTAGTCATCTATGTTTAAATTTACTTTAACTTCTTCCAAAGCTATTTTTAAGAGTCTATTATCTTCTTCCATGGCTTTGCAATTTGTTTCCAATTGAATCTTATCCTTGCACAGGTCTTTGACTACACCCTCAAGACATACAACTTTGCTATTCAAATGGTCATTACTTTTTTTCAATTTACTAATTAATTCTACATGAGAGGTCACTATAGCATCTAATTTTACCAACTTGTTGTGTAGACTGGTTATCTCAATGCTTTCTTCACTGAATCCAGTAAAATCAAGCTCTGTTGTGTATTTCCTCTTGCTGCCGGCGGCCATCTTGAATGTTGTTCTCTGCACTGTAAACACTAGGGGTAACTTTTTCTCATCCAATTTTTTACTTCCCTTGGCACATTCCTGTTATCTCACCTATTTTTCAAAAGCACTATACCTTTATGTTCTCTGGGACACCACTCACTATCGTCATCCTGTACTACAATACTTAGGATTGTTGAAATATGCTGGAGCTCCTCTTGTCTGCCTCTTGGGAGTGTCCCTGTATGCGAGTTTTTCGGAAGACGAGCAGGATTTCCTCGGAAAATATGTCTCGGAACGCGAGGGTTACTTCGGGACGCGAGTTTGTTGATACGCGTACAGGCCGACCTAGCGCGTGGGGGTTCGGCGATCGTCGCCCCTCAGCCCCTCAGCCCCTCAGTTTACCATTGTCTCGCGCCCAGTAACTACCCCACATCAATTCTTCACGTGGATTTTCAGTGTTTTGTTGGATTTTTGGTCATTTGACTATACAATTTGTTATTATATATCTCACCATGGGTCTCAAGAAAGCCATTGATAAGGTTCAACCTAAGAAAATAGCTGTGAGTATAGGCAGTAGAGGATGTCCCTTCTTGATTAAGAAAATGTGTGAAGTATGGGAAGAACTGCAAAGTTTTGTTGAAAAAACTCACCCAGATAAAGCTGTAGCAGGCCGTTGCATTGACCTTTTAAATGATAATGTGATGTCTTACTACAGACAAGTGTTAAAATGTAGGGAAAAACAAGTGTCTTTAGACAAATTCTTAGTAAGACAAGCAAGTCCTAGTGGTATGCAGGCAAAATGTGCCAGTGTGTGCATACCAGTGAAGTCCTCACTGCCTGATGTGATAATGGAAGGGGACTCCCCTTCCAAACAGTAACTCCTCTCCTCCTCCCCCCTCCTCACCATCTTCCATACGCCTACAGCATTCAAGAGCAAGGTAAGTAATAACTTGAACATAGTTTTGTAGGTTTATTTAGATGAATTAGGTATAAAAATTTAGTTTGATATGGGGTTTTTGGGGTAGTCAGGAATGGATTAATTCATGTCCCATTATTTCTTATGGGGAAATTAGCTTCAGAATACGAGTTTTCGGAATACGAGGCGTCTCCAGGAACCAATTAAACTCTTAAACTGAGGTATGCCTGTAATTGAAAATATATTTGTGGCAACACCCGGTGCTTGAATGGCCCGCGCGACCGTGTCTGGGCGATTCACCCATAGGCGACCAGGCGCTGATGACGTCACAGCGCACCTTGTCCACGTCCCCACAGCCAAAGTAAGTGGAATTTGGTATTTATTTTTACATAGACATGTCCAGGGAAGGGAATTTATCATTTTACGAAGAAAAAGAATTTTTTGGGAACACTTTATTTCATGCGCACCGGGGGAATTTCACAATAAACTCTGTGCAGCATGGTGGTTAAACACAAGACAAAGTTAGAGAAGATTCAGCGGTATGCCACCAGACTCGTCCCGGAACTGAGAGGTATGAGCTACGAGGAAAGACTAAAGGAGCTGAAACTCACATCCCTGGAAGACAGAGGAGTACAGGGAGACATGATAACCACCTACAAAATTCTCTGGGGAAAATGACAGGGAGGACAAAGACAAACTCTTTAGCACGGGCGGAACACGAACAAGGGGGACACAGGTGTAAGCTGAGTACCCAAATGAGCCACAGAGACATTTTTTTTCCGAGATATATACAAGAGTTGTTACATTCTTGTACAGCCACTAATACGAGTAGGGTTTCGGACAAGTCCCTGGAATACGACCCCCACGAAGAATCATTTTTACAACCAAGTACCCTGGAAACACAAACAGAAACTCTCTCTATTGTCAGCTTGTTATAACTTGTAATAAAGTTGTTACATCTTGTCTTAACGTGTTTATAACGTATTAGAACGTTGTTACAACTTGCTATACTGGTTGTTATAACTGGTTAGGTGTTAAAACTTGTTCAAACGTTGTACCAACGTCATAGTTCCGGTGTGTGTTTGGCAGGTACCCATTTTACTGTTGAGTTAAACAGACGCTACAGTTAAGGATTTGCGCCCAGTAAATCCTCCCCGGCCAGGATACGAACCCATGACAAAGCGCTCGCGGAACGCCAAGTGAGTGTCTTGACACTATACCACGGAAACTGTGTTGACTCGGAGACACTAGAAAGAACTTTTTCAGTATGAGAGTAGTTAACAGATGGAATGCATTAGGCAGTGATGTGGTGGAGCACAACCCCCGCAAGCACAACTAGGTGAGTACAATACAGAGAAGAAGAATCAAACTCAAAAGAAAGCCAGAACTAACACAGAGGCATAAACCGGGTCCTGCAGGAGGTGAGCACCGAGCACCTACCAAACCTCCGTAGGGAAAAATCCGAGAGGAAGAAAACCTTAGGAAAGATGAATCCAAGGAACCCAAAGGCACCAAGAAACGAACCTGGAAGTAAGCCCTACATAACTCAAACTCAGAAAGAGGAGGAGGGCACAAAAACCTCCTTGGCCCAAGCGGAGTCAAATAGAACTCAAGAGCTCAACTCCGACTTCCCCGAGCCCTAGAAACCGTCAGCAAAGGCCCAGAGGCAGAACCCTCATCCACGCCCACCACCCGAGAAGGAAAGGTGGACTCTAGGAAAAAAGCTTCGAAGAAGGGAGTCGGTTAGACTCAAAACCTTGTCAGAAAGAAAAGGCTCAACCACCTCCACACCCGTATCGGAAGGGGCTGCCCCAGAAGCACCCAAGCCTCACCCTGAGCTAAATCCCACCTCGACACCGAAACCCACAGAGACATTCGGGAGCCAGCAGCAGGGGGCTGGGAAAAGGGCGAACACGCCCACCAAGGAAGAAAGAGGGGGGGCGCAGACTGAACCACAGCCAAAGTGACCAATGCACCCCCCCTTTCCCAAAGCAAAGTCCCTAAAACCCAAGTGAGGCAGCTCCGGGGCTTCGAAACTGGTACACAACCTATCATGTTGCAGGTCCTGGAGTCCAACAGGACTCTGGGTCAGAGGTGTCACAAAACCCCAACAGATAGCAAGGTGGAGGCAGAATGGATTATCATTACCCTGAGGTAGGGGCGATGAGTAAACTATGAATTTGCACAAGGCGAGAGCGGACTCAGAAGGGATACCATTGTAGAACCAAACCCACTGGGGTTTTCCAGGGCCTGTAGGGTGAATGAACCCCACAGGAAGCCCCAGGCACTTGGGGCTTCCTGTGGGGTTCAGCAAAGTCAGTAAACCCTGTGAATGCAGGCAATCCAACCATAAGCAGCTGGAGAAAAGCCTCGGGGGGCAACAGAGAAAGCCCACCACCACACCCTAGGCAAAGTCTAATCAGGTGAAAGGCAGAACTCCTCCACCAAAAAACCAGCATTGAATGTAATGAAATGCCATTTTCTGGGTGAGCCCCGGAGGCTCCCTGGAGCTTATCGGGCTAATGTATGTTATATTAGACCGGGACATTAGCTATGGAGTTCAGACCTACCAGGGACCATGAGCCAGAACCTGGCCTCTTCAGAGAGGTTTCAGGGAACAATGGCCCTGGAAAACCCTCTGTGGTTGGGATTTTTCCTTATCTGCCATCGACCTGGTTGATACCTGGTTGATTGAGTTCTGGGAGTTCTTCTACTCCCCAAGCCCGGCCCGAGGCCAGGCTTGACTTGTGAGAGTTTGGTCCACCAGGCTGTTGCTTGGAGCGGCCTGCAGGCCCACATACCCACCACAGTCCGGTTGGTCTGGCACTCCTTGGAGGAAACAATCTAGTTTCCTCTTGAAGATGTCCACGGTTGTTCTGGCAATATTTCTTATAGTCGCTGGGAGGGTGTTGAACAACTGTGGACCTCTGATGCTTATATAGTGTTCTCTGATTGTGCCTATGGCACCCCTGCTTTTCACTGGTACTATTCTGCATTTTCTTCCATATCGTTCACTCCAGTACATTGTTATTTTACTGTGTAGATTTGGTACTTGGCCCTCCAGTATTTTCCACGTATATATTATTTGATATCCCTCTCGTCTTCTTTCTAGTGAGTACATTTGGAAGGCTTTGAGACGATCCCAATAATTTAGGTGCTTTATCGCATCTATGCGTGCTGTATATGTTCTCTGTATTCCCTCTATTTCAGCAATCTCTCCTGCTCTGAAGGGGGAAGTGAGTACTGAGCAGTACTCAAGATGGGACAACACAAGTGACTTGAAGAGTACAACCATTGTGATGGGATCCCTGGATTTGAAAGTTCTTGTAATCCATCCGATCATTTTTCTAGCTGACTCAATATTTGCTTGGTTATGCTCCCTAAACGTTAGGTCGTCAGACATCATTATTCCCAAATCCTTTACATGCTGTTTTCCTACTATGGGCACATTTGATTGTGTTTTGTACCCTGTATTATGTTTAAGGTCCTCATTTTTACTGTACCTGAGTACCTGGAATTTATCACTGTTAAACATCATGTTATTTTCTGATGCCCAGTCAAAAACTTTATTAATATCAGCTTGAAGTTTTTCAATGTCTTCAGCCGAGGTAATTTTCATACTGATTTTTGTGTCATCTGCAAAGGATGATACGAAGCTGTGACTTGTATTTTTGTCTGTATCTGATATGAGAATAAGGAAAAGCAGCTATTCACCTATTCCCTGCACCTTTGTGAGGGGCTTGTTTCTGGCTCTGGTCCCCATTAGGCCAAACAGAACTCCGCAGCTAACGTGACGTAGTATTTGGGAGCCATCAGAGGAACATAATTTCAGAGGACCACTGGGCTCATCCAGAAAGAGGCATTTCATTACATTCAATGCTGTTTTGTTTTTAGTATGTTTTTATGCAAAATCTTATATTTAAATACCTGGCAAGTCAGAGTTTGGAAAATACATAATTGCCAAATTTTGGTGTTATAGAAGAGGAAAGCAAATAATTCTGTCGCCATTAGAAGCATTAACTGGATCAAAGTACCTGTATTGAGGGTCAAAAGACATGGGCAAACATTATATGACTTTTAAAGTGTCATTAAAGGCACATGGACAGAAGTCGCATATCATATCCAAAGCCCTATTTCCTTGATTCGATTCCTAACGCATTAGGCAGCCAAAGAATTAAGGTATAAAAGCAGAGGGAAACAAATTTAAAGAGAAAGGCTGAGGGGATGGAGGGAGATAGAAAACAAAAACACTGAATTATTGAATGATAAACATACCAGTTTTGATTCTTCCCCGCTGTTCTATTTTAAGAGTGAGGTACAATGTCCTTATTGGAAAATACACAGCTTGAGGGAACATTCGCCCCACTTGGTTCAGGAGGTTGATGATCACCTGCAAAAAAATATACCATTTATTTCCTGAATATACAGCATATACTATAAGGTATACTTAAAATATTTTTTTTGAATAGCACAGTACATCCCTATAAAGAATTTAAATGAAAACCAGAACACAGCAAATGTCAACAACTCAGTGTTGTTCACATATTAAAGTGCCTTCAATAGTCAATAAACAATTTTGTCAATAAAATCTTGACAAGTTGGGAAAGCAATGCTGTTGCAAATTTAATAACTTATTCTGAAAGGGCTGCATTTTATCACAGGTTATAATTTATACTTAGGATTTGGATTTACAGTACTTTAAATTCCCCTCATATTGCAAATCCTTTAAGGAGTCGGAATCCAAAAAATATTCATCCAAAATAGAAATACAGTATACTGGCAAATGTTAAACAAATCTCACGTTATTTGGCTTCAGCATCGTGAAAATTTCATCCCAATATGTTAAGAAATAGATTTTATACGAATTATTTTAATAATAAATCCGTGCGTGGCAGACCACAATCAGTACTGATAATAATGATAACACCAACTATTTACTGGAACTCGGGGATAATGAAGGGATAAAGAGATGCAAGCACCTGTCCAATGCACAACGAAGAGTAGTA
>WNGS01021324.1:88488-108046 GCA_020271785.1 Procambarus virginalis | reverse complement strand
CCCTAGTGCGTGTGCCCCTTGTGTTAAACAGCCTGTCTTTATCAACCCTGTCGATTCCCCTGAGATTCTTGAATTCTTGTGTGTGTGTGTGGTGTGTGTGTGTGTGTGTGTGTGTGTGTGTTGTGTGTGGTGTGTGTGTGGTGTGTGTGGGTGGTGGTGTGTGTGTGTGTGTGTGTGTGTGTGTGTGGTGTGTGTTGTGTCTGTGTGTGTGTGTGTACTGCACCTAGTTGTACTCACCTAGTTGTGCTTGCGGGGGTTGAGCTCTGGCTCTTTGGTCCCGCCTCTCAAACCGTCAATCAACAGGTGTACAGTTTCCTGAGCCTAATGGGCTTATCATAGTTACACTTGAAACTGTGTATGGAGTCAGCCTCCACCACATCGCATTTCTGAATGCATTCCATTTGTCAACCAACCACTCTGACACTAAAAAAGTTCTTTCTAATATCTCTGTGGCTCATTTGGGCACTCAGTTTCCACCTGTGTCCCCTAGTTGCGTGTGCCCCTTGTGTTAAACAGCCTGTCTTTATCAACCATGTGTGTGTACTCCACCTAATTGTACTCACCTAATTGTGCTTGCGGGGGTTGAGCTTTGGCTCTTTGGTCCCGCCTCTCAACTGTCAATCAACTGGTGTACAGTTTCCTGAGCCTACTGGGCTCTTCATATCTACATTTGAAACTGGTATGGAGTCAGCCTCCACCACATCACTGCCTAGTGCATTCCATTTACTAACTACTCTGACACTGAAAAAGTTCTTTCTAATGTACTCTGTGGCTCATTTGGGTACTCAGCTTCCACCTGTGTCCCCTTGTTCGCGCCCCTCCAGTGTTGAATAGTTCATCCTTGTTTACCCGGGTCAATTCCCCTGAGGATTTTGTAGGTTGTGATCCTGTCCCCCCTTACTCTTCTGTCTTCCAGTGTCGTAAGTTGCATTTCCCGCAGCCTTTCCTCATAACTCATGCCTCTTAGTTCTGGACTAGTCTAGTAGCATACCTTTGTACTTTTTCCAGCTTCGTCTTGTGCTTGACAAGGTACGGGCTCCATGCTGGGGCCGCGTACTCCAGGAGTGGTCTTACATATGTGGTGTACAAGATTCTGAATGATTCCTTACACAGGTTCCTGAAACGCCGTTCTGATGTTAGCCAGCCTCGCATATGCCGCAGACGTTATTCTCTTTATGTGGGCTTCAGGAGACAGGTTTGGTGTGATATCAACTCCTAGATCTTTCTCTCTGTCGTGTTCATTAAGTACTTCATCCCCTATTCTGTATCCTGTGTCTGGCCTCCTGTATCCACTGCCTAGTTTCATTACTTTTGCATTTACTTGGGTTGAACTTCAACCAGCCATTTGTTGGACCATTCACTCAGTCTATCTAGGTCATCTTGTAGCCTCCTACTATCATCCCTCTGTTTAATCCTCCTCATAATTTTGTGCTCGTCGGCAAACAAGAGAGGAAGAATCTATACCCTCTGGGAGATCGTTTACGATATCCAGAAACAGGATAGGTCCAAGTGACATGACCCTGGGGACTTCCACTGTGTACTTCCGCCAATCTGAGGACTCACCCTCACACAGACTCGTTGTTTCCTAGTTGCTTAGGTACTCCCTTATCCACGGACACCTCCCTTTAACTCCGCCTGCATCTCCAGACTTATGCATCAACCTTCTATGGGTGGACTGTGATCAAAGGCTTTCTTGACATCTAAAAAATGCATTGCCCACCCTTCTCTTTCTTGCCTTATTCTTGTACCTGATCGTAGAATTCTATCAATCCTGTGAGGCAGTACCTCCTCCCTGAACCCATGTGATGGGTGTGTTACGAAGTCTCCTTCCTCCGTGATGTCTCAACTAAGTTTTTTCCACAATCTTCTCCATCACGCTTGCATGGAAGTAGGAAGGCCTTGTCATGCCTCTGTCACCCTGTATATTGACTCTGGTCCAATCATCCGTGTGATTACTACCATGTAGTTCAAAGTGCTTTTACGCGATTCCATCGGCCAGCTTTCATCCATCATGTGCTTACCTATCTCTTGTATTTCAACCTATCCAGGTCGACCTAGTTGCTGCACTTCTCCACGCAAATCGTGGCATTCCCCTGTTGCAGTGATTGTTATCCAGAGATGGACCGTCTCTGCTCCTTTTTAAACCATGGGAGTTATTCACCACCTCTGCATATGCCTGTTATGTCCATCCCACCTCTAAGTTTAATACACCTTTCCTTCACCGCTGTTATCTCCTGATGTCTGTTAGCAGTTGGTTCAGTCTGCTGTAGTATATCATTTTCATCCTTTCTAGCTTCCTACTGACAATCCTTTCTCTGTCTCTCTCTGATGGTAGTCTGGTTTCTTTATTACGAAAGCTCCTCCATCCCTTTTGTTCAGCTCTTGTGTGTCTTCATGCCCCTATCCCTCAGTTTCAAACTCCTACTGTGTTTTCCCGATGTGCTTCCATTAGGTGAGCTTGCCTTGCTTGGATTAATTTTCGATTGGTGGACATTCTGCTACAGCCTCTCATTTTATGGCTGACATAGTCATCATCTTGTACCTTGGGAGTTCTGTGTCAATGTTTCCCATAGGATTATCATCTCCATAGTCCCTGTTTGTGCCAGCCTTTATCCAGTTTCTTTGGGAATTCCAGTGCCCTTACTGTGTAGCTAAAGCTCATACATCTTGATTAACCATTCAGGGGCTTTCTCATTATTCATTCCTTTTTCCGACTGGGACATAATCATTCCATATGTGTGTGTGTGTGTGTGTGGGTGTGTGTGTGTGGTGTGTGTGTGTGTGTGTGTGTGTGTGTGTGTGTGTGTGTGTGTGTGTGTGTGTGTGTCGTTCGTGTTCTTCACTCCGCACTCAAGTGTGTGTAGGGTTCACTCGCACTCAAGTGTGTGTAGTGAAGCGAAGCGAAAGGTGATGTGTAGCTACGAGGGGACTCTAGGGGGAGCTTTGAGGCTATGTGTCGGGTCGAGTGTGTCTCTGTTGTGTTCCAGCTTCCACTTCTCCCTCACCAACCTATCGAGAGAGAGAGAGAGAGAGAGAATTTTTATTTTAGCATAAAATTTTACACGGGATTATCACTTAATTTCGCATGAATATAATAAAATTAATTCAGGAGTTGAAATTGGTTGTTGGTGACTGACCCTTGCTCAATTTACCTATGCTAATGTGTCCATTATTGTAGCATTGAAAGCTGTAAATTGTTCATGTTGAATAACTAATTCAGTTTTTAATAACAGAGCGAGAGTAAACGGCCGCTTGACCTTGATCCAGAATTTCACCACAAAAAAAAAGGTTTGAATGCATTTAAAGGCCAAACATTTAATGAAGTCATTATTTGGTCTAAATTGATAGTTCTCCCTCCTGTGTGCTGTTGTGGAATCCGCATGTGTGCTGGAAACTTTTATATGTATTGTGGCCTTTTTGGGGAGGCCCTCTGCTGGGATAGCGGAGTGGCTTTTTACCGCCCCAGGCTGACTTTTGAATTACATCTATCACTTTCATAATAGGTGTTTGTGTTTGTCTAATAAAAAAAGTCACATATACAGCTACTTGGATTTTTTTTTTGTGTAGGAATAAAACTTGTCTTGATTTGTGTTATCTGAGATAGAGAACGATATTGAATTTAGAATAAATAGTGACTGCATCTTCAGCTGTCGTGTGCTGAGCTTGCATCTTGCAAGGTGTGTCGCCATGTCACGTTGAGTACGCAGAGGACGCAAGCGTCAACATATATATACTTAAAGTGTTCTAGGCTCTCTACAGGACTCCAGTCATTAAATATGACTGTCATTAAATATGTCATTAAATAAGCTCCAGTCATTAAATATGACTGAGAAGACAAACGCACAACCGGAACGACACCGCTGGGCTTTAGTCCCTGGGCCCGGCTCCAAATATGGCTCTATCATATTTAATGATAGTCATGCGGAAAAACGCATTCTTAATGCGTTCTTAATGCAAAATGCATTCTTAATGCATTAATGATAGTCATATTTAATGACTACAGTCATTAAATATGACTGGAGTAAACACATTAATTAAATTGGAGGGAAGGGAGGGAATTATCAGGAGAACCCGCCAAGCCAATTCGATTATATCGCACTTGGAAGGAATCAGGATAAGGATTTGGATTGAGACGGGGGGGAGGGAATGGTGCCCAACCACTTGGACGGTCGAGGCTTGAACATTAATACTGAATCCGTGTATTTCACTATTTGTGTCTGCAGTATTGAGCTATTAACTCTTGGATCTCGCCTTTCTAACCGATATATTTATTTTTTCCTTTGTTATGTCAACGAGATATATTTCTCTTTTAACACACGCATACAGATTCTTAGGAAGCAGCTCCCAACTGCTGTCTAACAGTTACCTGCTAGGTGAACAGGGGGCATCAGGTAGAAGAAACTGCCCATTTGTGTGTGTGTGTGTGTGTGTGTGTGTGTGTGTGTGTGTGTGTGTGTGTGTGTGTGTGTGTGTGTGTGTGTGTGTGTGTGTGTGTGTGTGTACTCACCTAGTTGTGCTTGCGGGGGTTGAGCTCTGGCTCTTTGGAGAATGTGTGTGTGTGTGTGTGTGTGTGTGTGTGTGTGTGTGTGTGTGTGTGTGTGTGTGTGTGTGTGTGTGTGTGTGTGTGTGTACTCAACTAGTTGTGCTTGCGGGGGTTGAGCTCTGGCTCTTTGGAGAATGTATGTGTGTGTGTGTGCGCGTGTACGTGTGCGCGTTCGTGCATTCTTGCGGGTGCTTTCGTGTTCCAATTGAATGAAGAAAAGATAATAAAGAAGAATGAAGTGACATGTATGGTAAAGCCGGGAATATAGAGAGGAGGGAAGGATGAATAGGACCACAAATTACTCGCTCCCTGAATACAGATTATACAAGGAAGATTCCTCGTGTCAGCGTTACTCAGTGGTTCCTGGGGGGGGGGGGAGGTACTAGTGGACGGTGTTGGGGGTAGGTGTTGCGTCAGTCAGCTGGTGTGTTGCGTCAGTCAGCTGGTGGTGTGTTGCGTCAGTCAGCTGGTGGTGTTGCGTCATAGTCAGCTGGTGGTGTGTTGCGTCATAGTCAGCTGGTGTGTTGCGTCAGTCAGCTGGTGGTGTGTTGCGTCATAGTCAGCTGGTGGTGTGTTGCGTCATAGTCAGCTGGTGTGTTGCGTCATAGTCAGCTGGTGTGTTGCGTCAGTCAGCTGGTGGTGTGTTGCGTCATAGTCAGCTGGTGGTGTGTTGCGTCAGTCAGCTGGTGTGTTGCGTCAGTCAGCTGGTGTGTTGCGTCATAGACAGCTGGTGTGTTGCGTCAGTCAGCTGGTGGTGTGTTGCGTCATAGTCAGCTGGTGTGTTGCGTCATAGTCAGCTGGTGGTGTGTTGCGTCAGTCAGCTGGTGTGTTGCGTCATAGTCAGCTGGTGGTATGTTGCGTCAGTCAGCTGGTGTGTTGCGTCATAGTCAGATGTGTGTGTGTGTGTTGTTGCGTCAAGGATTTTTGCAGTAGGTTATTAAGCCTAGTCAGATGCTGGAGTTGGAATAAGTTGCCTTTTTCTTGATCGTGTCTTGCAATACTCGTCAACATTGCAGGTTGAAACTCAATGATTTTGTGATAAACTTGTACCAATTGTTCTTGAATCGTGGTGTTGATGTTATCAAATAGGGCCGAGACAGATTTGATTTGTTGATAAATGGCTGTGTATTGATTCATTGATAACCAGCCATTGGCAGACTCTAGTAACCCAGAGCCGGTCGGCCGAGCGGACAGCACGCTGGACTTGTGATCCTATGGTCCTGGGTTCGATCCCAGGCGCCGGTGAGAAACATTGGGCAGAGTTTCTTTCACCCTATGCCCCTGTTATCTAGGAGTAAAATAGGTACCTGGGTGTTAGTCAGCTGTCACGGGCTGCTTCCTGGGGGTGGAGGCCTTGTCGAGGACTGGGCCCAGGGACACTAAAGCCCCGGAAGCATCTCAAGGTAAGGTAGCCTGCCTTTCTTTGACCCATTTAGGTATATATATATATATATATATATATATATATATATATATATATATATATATATATATATATATATATGTATGTATGTATATGGGTGTAATTCCTTCTGAAGATGTATTAATATACGAAATTACTTTAGGAAATTCCTGTTTCAATTCTTCCTCCGTGGTCTGACACTGTCATATATCTATATATACAGTATAATGTAAACTCAAATTGTAACACAAAACAATGAATATTAATTGGATAAGTTTCGATTTAAGAAAGACCTGGGTAAATACTGGCTGGGAACCAAGGTTGCTAATTTATAAGGCAAATTACTGGGTAGCCAAGCAGACATGGGATCACTGGAGTGTTAGAGTGTTAGACGTATATATATATATATATATATATATATATATATATATATATATATATATATATATATATAAATAAATATATATATATATATATATATATATATATATATATATATATATATATATATATATATATATATATATATATATATATATATATATATATATGAATGAGTTTGGGTGGATGTAAGCGGAGCTGTCTCTGTAGGCATCCACTAAGCGATGAATCTATTAGGTATTGGCCTATTCATGGGATGTTTGTTTATCCATTAGAGAACTCATAAGTGATTCAGGTATTACGTTTCAACGATACCATTTTATTCATGATAACGGTGTACCGTGTAACTAGTGATGTATTCAATAAGGACTTCGTAGCCCATTCAACCGCTCTCTTATTTTGAATTAAACTTAATGACAAAAAAATCAGCGTCAAATTCACGTATTTTTATAACGGTGTGAGTAAGCTCTGAGGCACAAATCCGGGGAGGCAGACTCACCACAGGGCTCGTGGGTATGCGCTGAGTAATTTATTCATGACTTGGCTATGGAAATTTTGTGGCTAATCAGGGCACAAGAATTTTAAGTAAGCATGTACGGAGCATATTACCCCAAGCCTGTGTACTTTTCACGAGGTTCTTTAAGGTACATTAAAGTACTTTTTTATCATATTTTCCCAAATAAGTTGTTTTCGTTGTATCTATTGGCCCAGATTATAGGGAAGAAAGGTTATCTTGAGATGATTTCGGGGCTTAGTGTCCCCGCGGCCCGGTCCTCGACCAGGCCTCCTTTTTGTTACACATCCCCAGGAAGCAGCCCGTAGCAGCTGTCTAACTCACAGGTACCTATTTACTGCTAGGTTAACAAGGGCATCAGGATGGGAAAACTCTACCCATTTGTTTCCGCCTCCACCGGGGATCGAACCCGGAACTTCAGGATTACGAATCTGAAGCGCTGTTCACTCAGCTATCAGGCCCCCCTGTTTGGGGGCTGACGGATGGAAGAACTAGTCTATCTAACACTGTGTAGAAGTTCTTTTGCTTCGTGTCTTGCCAGGAAGACTCCGGAGGAGCATCTTTTCATGAGTGTGTCCAGCTGAAATGCACAGGAATGCAGGCCCTTGTGTTTTACCAGCCCATCCTCTTAAGGTTCCCCAACGTCAAGAAAATTTACGGGCTCACCATAACCCGTGCTACTTGGAACTTTGTTTCAGGTAGCGAATCTTTAACAACAACAACAGTCAAGAAAACGGTCAATTTAAAGTACCCTTATCCTCAACCTACCAGAGGACACAGAAAACAAAAACGGGACAGTACGTCACTCTGGCGAGTCGCTTCCATTTCCTAGCATGATGATTCTTGGAATTATGTATTCCATACGAGCGAAAAGCGACGTTTTTAGTAGAATGAGAGGTTGGTTGGGCCTGTACAGCAGATGTACAAGGCCCCCTGGAAACACAAACCGTAACTGACCCTATTTTCCGCTTCCTACAATTTGTAATAAAGTTATTACATCTTGGCTTAACGTGTTTTTAACGTATTAGAACGTTGTTACAACTTGTTATATAGGTTCTTATAACTGGTTAGGAGGTGTTAAATCTTGTTCGAACGTTGTAGCAACGTCGTAGTTTCGCTGTGTGTTTGGCGGGACGCAGGGAACACTGCCCTTGGGTACATCTGTGTGGGCGGCAGGTGTCAAAGCCCTCGGGGGAGACTCGTAAGCTGGAAGCGCAAATGAGTCGTATATATGTGTAAGGAAATGTATACGTACCAGGTGGAATGAAGTTGAACAAGTTGTGGAAGCCACCTCTATCCACAGTAGTGGTGAGTGCAGGCAACACTGGAGGCGGGTGTAGTGAGTGCAGGCAACAGTAGAGGCGGGTGTAGTGAGTGCAGGCAACACTGGATGCACGTGTAGTGAGTGCAGGCAACACTGGAGGCACGTGTAGTGAGTGCAGGCAACACTAGAGGCGGGTGTAGCGAGTGCAGGCAACACTGGAGGCACGTGTAGTGAGTGCAGGCAACACTGGAGGCACGTGTAATGAGTGCAGGCAACACTAGAGGCGGGTGTAGTGAGTGCAGGCAACACTGGAGGCGGGTTTGGTGAGTGCAGGCAACAGTAGAGGCTGGTGTAATGAGTGCAGGCAACAGTAGAGGCTGGTGTAATGAGTGCAGGCAACGCTAGAGGCGGGTGTAGTGAGTGCAGGCAACAGTAGAGGCTGGTGTAATGAGTGCAGGCAACAGTAGAGGCGGGTGTAATGAGTGCAGGCAACAGTAGAGGCTGGTGTAATGAGTGCAGGCAACAGTAGAGGCGGGTGTAAGGAGTGCAGGCAACAGTAGAGGCTGGTGTAATGAGTGCAGGCAACAGTAGAGGCGGGTGTAATGAGTGCAGGCAACAGTAGAGGCTGGTGTAATGAGTGCAGGCAACAGTAGAGGCTGGTGTAATGAGTGCAGGCAACACTAGAGGCGGGTGTAATGAGTGCAGGCAACAGTAGAGGCTGGTGTAATGAGTGCAGGCAACACTAGAGGCGGATGTAGTGAGTGCAGGCAACACTAGAGGCGGGCGTGGCGAACGCCTCGCGACAACGATCACAAACGACTATTGTCTTGCCGCATATTCTCTCCTGTAATTCAATATTTTACAGTAATTCCACCAGGTACTGTTATTCCGTCTCTTAACTATAATTCCATCCCTAATTGCAATCCCTGCCTGTGTTATTGCCAGCTGAGCCCAACGATGGCACCTCGACGATGCCATTAAAACCTAGGCACTATTGCCACTGACGTTTGGCCACTACGTGCCGCTGAAGGATACGAGCCTCGTTAAGTGTACCTTATTGCCTTGTTGTGAATACTGAACTGGACACATCGTAACTGGAGGATGTGAGGACCACGGGTGTTGCGGTCTAGAGACTGGGAACACCGCACTTCAGGGCTCACCATAGCCCGTGCTACTTGGAACTTTGTTCCAGGTAGCGAATCTTTAACAACAACAACAATCATGGCCCAGACAGCCGGTAGAAAGTGGAGGAATCCATCACAATCATACGTTATCACTATACAAAAAGCATCCAGCATTGAAAACATACGATGCGTAGGCCCCCAAAATGGCCTTTTAGGGGGAATATATTATAATATGATCGAGCGACGGGCTTAAATGTGTAATACACTCTAGGCTACACCTCCTTATGCAAGAGAATGTAGTACACGTATTCAAAATTCAAAAAGCCACCTCATGACAATTTTTGCTAGAGGCACTTTTGTTTACATGTAGTTTTATACCTGGTGATTGCTACTCAATAGTTACTTCAAAATCGGCGTGTGGATACCTTAGAATTACGTTGTGTGTGGTCGAGGAAGAGAGTGAAGTACCTGGAACTTTGCAATTACATTATTCACTCTCGTATTCTTGAAGATATCCTCACAGTGTACTCAAAATTTGCCAGTGCAGGCTACTAAACACATGGCCCTGTATGACTAACCATCCTGCGAGATGGGGACTTGTATTACCACTGCTGCCTTATTCAATCTTGTGTTGATGATATCCTCAAAATGCATCCGGAGTCTGCCAGTGCAGACTGCTTATCACATGCCTCTGTATGACTAACCATCCTGTGTGATGGGGATTTTTTAGCATCACCTAGTTAGCTTTTTTGACACACTGTACTCCACTTCATATAGTCTAGGGCAGCTGCACTAATGCAGATGTACCTCATGTATTAATAATAATAAAAAAAAAGAGAGAGTGAAGGGCAGCTTAAGAGGTTGGCAACTTCCCATTCCCAAGTTGTTATTGTTATAGAACCTGTTATATAACTATTGATTATGTAGTTATTGAACCAGAATTAAGGTTCTCACTAGAAATAATTATTTTAATTTTTTTTATGGGTGGGGAGCAATTAAAAAGCAGTCATTATTTAAATTAAATATAATATTAAATAAACTATCATAACAAATTGGGATTCAATTTAATATTATACTTAATATTTAATTGAATACATTTACGGCAGTGGATGATGGCGTAAAGTTACGCCATCATTCGCTGGCGTAAGTTTAATAGCACTGGACTATCATGCACTGGGCCCGGGAAGGGGGGAAGTAATTAATTGCAAGTTGAAGCCCATATTAATATATCATGCGTTATGGTGAAATGTTTATTAGCTCTTATAAACAGAGCTCTAAGCTCTTATACAGCACTCACATTGATGACCCGCTCTAATAACTCACCAACCATGTGTCCAGAGGCATCTATGACCACTTGCCACTAGTAATGACTAGTAACTGCCAACCATGTGTCTAGAGGTAAACTGTACCCAGCGCTCTAGTTTGCAAAAGATGTTGACCCTTACCGCGTCTCCCTTAACCTAACCATCACAGAGTAGTGACCACAGAGGGGCAAAACATGCTCAGGTAATCCAGTCGATGAGTCACAATAACGTGGCTGAAGATATGATGACAAACCACACACACACACCAACCCGTCCTCGCAAATTCGTATTGTCAATATTGACTTATTAAATACGTGCATAGGTGATATACTAAGCATAATAGTTTACCTTGAAAAGCTTCATAGAAAACACCGACCTTTCCTAACCTTGTTAGTATGTTAAGATAAGCATCTTTTTGCTTCGTAATTACAATTATTACTTAACCTATACCTATAATAGGTTAAGTAACAATTGTAATTACGAAGCTATAAGATGCTTATCTTAACATACTAACAAGGTTAGGTAAAGTCGGTGTTTTCTATGAAGCTTTTCAAGGTAAACTATTATGTTCAGTATGTCACCTATGCACGTATTTAATAAGTCAATATTGACTATACGAATTTGCGAGGACGGGTTGCACACACATACACACACGTCGTCGTTTCTTCGTCTTCTAATGTGTGGTTTGGACGTTTAATGACGTTGATTGAACGTCGAGTGCCCTGGGAAACATGCGCTTTTGCCATGGGGGAACAACGTCAACCACTGGGAAGTTGGTACAGTACCTCGTTCCCTTGTGCTCAACTCTCCCCAGGGCGTCATGCTGCCTTCAAGTCAATCCTTGTTTACCACAATAAAAACAATAACCACAATATGTTCAATGTTGTGTGAAGTCATAATGTGTACACACTGCTTCAGTGTACGGTGGAAAAACCGATGATATTTATGGTATTAAAGTAAATTGGAAGGACAAAATTTGACTGAAGTCAAAAGTGTCAAAATTAATAATATATATATATTTGGATAAATAAAATCTTGAGATAAATGTATTTTTTCAGCAAAGGACCAGAGATTAATAAGAATAAAACCATTTTTCAGCTTTCTTTGAGAAATGAAACGACACAAAACAGCTAAACTTTACGAGAGTTGAAGCTAGCTTGAAGTACAGACAAAAAGCAGTCTTTGCTGCCTGCTGACCTCTTGAAGTACAGGCATAAAGCAGACTGTGCCGCCTGCTGACCTCTTGAAGTACAAGCATACAGCAGTCTTTGCTGCTTGCTGATCTCTTGAAGTACAGACATAAAGCAGACTGTGCTGCCTGCTGACCTCTTGAAGTACAGACGAAAAGCAGTCTGTGCTGCCTGCTGACCTCTTGAAGTACAAGCATACAGCAGTCTTTGCTGCCTGCTGACCTCTTGAAGTACAAGCATACAAGTCTTTGCTGCCTGCTGACCTCTTGAAGTACAGACAAAAAGCAGTCTGTGCTGCCTGCTGACCTCTTGAAGTACAGCCATACAGCAGTCTGTGCTGCCTGCTGACCTCTTCCAGGCGGCAGAGAAATATAACCTGCCATTCCAGGCAAAGAATAAATGGAGTCCAATATGAAGATAGAAGCGTCTCTGTGTTGCGAGGCAAGATATATGCAACGGCGACACAATATTGCATCATTCTCTGCCTGACTCCTCATGGTAACATGGAGAGCACTGACGAGTTTTCACTTTTCACCTCCCCCACGCCCCATTCATCACCCCCCCCCCCCCACACTTGAAGGGGGAGGGGGTCGATGTTTCGGCCCGGGAGCTGTGGTTCCTGATATCCGTGTGGAGGTGCACGCCATGCGGCCTCCGGTGGTAGCCGTGGTTGATGCGGTGCGTGGCCATGGGGCACCTGCCTGCGTGGGAGGGTTGCCCACGCTCCCGGCGGAGCAGCTGTGGTGGAGGTGGACGGTTCGAAGGACCAGCGCCTTGAACCAAAGTGTTCGAGACGATCTTTCGGTTGGTCTTCCCTCTGGTGGGGTCGCCTGGGTGTCCTCTTGGAGGCTGTTAGTGGTGTTCCTGCGGCTCCTGTGGTGACTGATGGTAGTGAGGGGATGATGGTGGTGAGGGGGTAGTGGTGGTGGCTGTGTTTGTGGGGGGGGGGGAAGGATCCAGGTATGGGGACTTCGTTGCCTGCTCGTTGCTGGTGTTATTTGCTTTAAATTAACTTGTATTTTCAAAAAGTTTTTTGTTTTGCTTTACTCCCTTTTTTGCTTTTCCCATATTTGCATTGCATACTTGTGCTGCTTTTTTGTTATATTGTGTGAGCATAGCATCAGCTGGGTATAACTGCAGTTCCTCGCTCCATGTGACAGGGTAGAGGACATGTTAGACTCTGATCTCTCACTCTTCTCTTTCTCTCCTTCCCCTAATCATTAGCGGGAGGAGAGATGGGAGGAAGTAGCATAATGAGAGAGGGGACAGGAGGAGACCCAGTGAGGCTGAACAATATGTGGCTGCCACCAATAACAAAAAATAATATATAATATGTCTCGGAGGGGGGCGGGGTCTGGGAGGAGTTTTAGCAATTACCTCGGAGAAGACATTTTTAGACATTAATGTCTCATTCCGCAGTAATGGTCGTGGGCGCCATTACACTGGATTGAATGTTTCATTTTTGGCTTCAACGTGTCGAAGGCAAAGGCAGAGTGTTCGATCACCGGTGAGGGGAAATGAACGAGTGAGTGTACTAAGTGCCTGTGGTAGCGGGGCGGTGGGAAGGGGTTAAACTGCAGATCTTGGGTCCCGCCTCTCAAGACATCTAGTCAACTTGTGGATTTGTTCATCTAGTCAACTGTTTTTCCTTGTTCATTAATTTTGAGGGTTCTGTTATAGCAACTTTTCAATCGTCATGTAGAGCTTATATCCACTAATTAACTCTCCACTTCTTCACTAATCTGACTTACAAATCGTTTAAAATACTTCTATTTCAACTTTGTGATCTCATTTTCCATATAATTCTCCTCAGTCATGGCACACACACATATCGACTATCCCATCTTTTCCTGCGTTGTAAATATATTTTGTACGTAGTGATCATGTCTCACTGGTCTCTTTTTTTCCCCTATGAACGCTAAGATTTTTTAGCCTTTCTTCATAAATTTGCAATATAAACACTAGTGCAGCAAATTAGCATTTGGCAATGCTAATTTCCTACCAGGGGGAAAGCTATGGTAGCACTGCAAGGTATCAACTGACAGCTGGTACCTAGTGTTAAAATATGTGATGCTGCAGCCTGCCAGAGAGCACAGGTGTGACGCATTAGTGATGCACGATACCATCCTTCAGATTCCCAGGCACTCGCTAGTATATCAGATGTCAAGGGTTGTCGCCCAGAATTTACGGGCTCTCCATAGCCCTTGCTACATGGAAAATTTTATTCCAGTAGCAGAATCTACTGGAACAAAGTAGTAGATATGATAGAGCTCGGGAATCTGTACACCAGTAGATTGACCGTTGAGAGGCTGGACCAATGAGCCGAAGCTCAACACCCGCAAGCACAAACAGAGGAGTACATATATGAAGGAATACGTCAAATGGGGTTTCTCAAGGCTCGATCCTGGATTCATTACTGTTCCTAAATAATGTGAATGACGTACTCGAGGAAGTGAGTACATCCTGCGTACTCACGTGTTTATGCGTGATGCTAAACTAACGATGTGGATAATTACTGGAAGAACTTTTTAAACTCCAGGAGTAGGCTGTCAAATGTCTGTTTGAGATATATACAAGAATTGTTACATTCTTGTACAGCCACTAGTACGCGTAGCGTTTCGGGCAGGTCCCTGGAATACGATCCCCGCCGCGAAGAATCGTTGTTACAACCGAGTACACATTTTAACTGTTGCGCTAAACAGAGGCTACATTAAGGATTTGCGCCCAGTAAATCCTCCCTGGCCAGGATACGAACCCATGACAAAGCGCTCGCGGGACGAGATTGTTCCCCCCCCCCAAATGTGTAACGTATTGAATATGGAAGGAGGAAATAGGAGGCCAAAAGCAATCTACACCATGGGTATGTACAGGCATCTACAGGTGTGTTGACAAATTATAAATTATATGTGTTCTGGCCAATGTCGTTGCACAACTAGGAACAAGTTATATACTTGAATAAACAAAGTTAATATTTATAAAAAATTGTAAAAACTTAAGTCAAGCATACATTGAGGTCTGATTAAGACCTCTTGTGCCCTACGGAATCCTTCTGTGTAACTACTCACAAGATGACTAAGATACACAATAAACTTGACGCCTCTGGCGCCAACAATCAATCGAATGGAAAGTTGAAATAAGAGTCGAAGGCAAATATGAGTCGAATAAATGAGCGCAAATACTCGTGCGCTTCATACAGGAGATCAACAGGTGGAATGCACTCAAATAAGTTCTAGAAGCCTCTTCATCCACAACTTTATGGCCAGACTACAAAGAATTCGAGCGGCATGATGATTAGCATAAAACGCAACAGATGCGTTTACCTTGTAGGCGGGGCACGAAGAGGTTGTAAACCTCAGTTTCCTGTACTCACTGTTAGGTACTTACACGTGACTGGTAGTGTGTGGAAGATGAGGCTTCTCTAGGTCAGCTTGGCAGCAGCAGCAGCAGCAGCTGGTGGGATCGTCGCCAGGGAGTCAGTGTCGCCTTTACCACGGTTATAGCCGGACGTGCGTTGCTGCCACTCTCACACTCCCTCTCTCACACATCTCGCCTCCCCTACCTTACACCAGCCCACGTGACCCCACTTGCCACCTGGATAAGGGAAGCTGTGTTGACCACTTGGTGGAGTGTGATAAGACTACTTGATGGTAGCGTCTGGGGATAGTTTACTATTGGCTGGTGGCGATGGGTGTGTGGCCGGTGGCTGATAGTATATGTTAGCGTGGTGATGTGTTGTAGTATGGTGCAGGAGGCGTCGTGTGTAGTAAGTGGCGGGGCAGTATAGTGCAGTAGTGAGCCATGTGTGTTGGCTCAGTCTTCTAACTCCCAACTTAGGCCAAGTCACTCCCGCGCCGCCCGAAGCAACAGTTGCCAGCGGACCAGTTAACTGGTGACAGGAAGGACTGCTGTTGCTCCTGCAGGAGCAGCTTCAGCAGTCATCTGGCTCAGGAACACGTCACCACGACGACCCAATGTGTGGTGCTGGAGACTCCTCCATGTGTCGTCGCGTCCTGCTGACTCTCACAGGTATTGTCCAGCCCGTCCTAGACTTTTGACCCCCTTCCTTCAGGTATTGTCCAGCCCGTCCTATACTTATGACCCCCTTCCTTCAGGTATTGTCCAGCCCGTCCCAGACTGTTGACCTCTTCCGTCAGGTATTGTCCAGCCCGTCCTAGACTTATGACCCCCTTCCTTCAGGTATTGTCCCGTCCCAGACTGTTGACCCCTTGACCCCTTCCCTCAGGTATTGTCCAGCCCGTCCTAGACTTATGACCCCCTTCCTTCAGGTATTGTCCAGCCCGTCCTAGACTTTTGACCTCTTCCGTCAGGTATTGTCCCGTCCCAGACTGTTGACCCCCTTGACTCCTTCCCTCAGGTATTGTCCAGCCCGTCCTAGACTTTTGACCTCTTCTGTCAGGTATTGTCCAGCCCGTCCTAGACTTATTACCCCCTTCCTTCAGTATTGTCCAGCCCGTCCTAGACTTATTACCCCCTTCCTTCAGGTATTGTCCAGCCCGTCCCAGACTGTTGACCCCTTGACCACTTCCCTCAGTTATTGTCCCGTCCCAGGCTGTTGACCCCGGACCAGTCTGTTGGCTGCTTCCCTCAGGAATTGTCCTTTTCCAGTCTACTGGAAATAGAAATGTATCATCCCTTAAGTATTGTCTCATCCCAGCTTCCGGAACAGTCTGTTGACCCATTCCCTGGCTAATATTAGTCTACTGACCCCTTTTCTCCCCTTGTACAAGTTTCCAGACCCTTGCTCATTATCATACGAGTCTGCTGACGCATTCTCTCCCCTCACCCGAGAGTCTAATGAACAGTTACTTTAAATATATGAAAGCTTACAGCTGCCTTCCGTGCCCTCCGACCAGAACTCCATTTCTCATTCCTGGGGACTAACACATGTTTGATGGGTATGGTGACGCTTGTGTATATTGCCATGTGGTCAAATAGGATGTTGATTATATTCTCTGAGACTCAAAACGTGTGTTGAGTGGGCTTCGTTATGGGTGTATCACATGTAACCAGCGTTTCTGGCATTTGGTGGGAACCAGAGCATGAGTATTGCTGTAGGTTATATGTGAATATAAGGTGTATGTTGCTGCTGATGCTGCTGGTCTTTGTCGCGAGGTGGTGTGACTTGAGGAGAGAAGGTGTGTGTGTCGCTGCGAGGGGAGACATGTTGCTGCGTGTTGCTGCGAGGGGAGACATCTTGCTGTGTGTCGCTGCGAGGGGAAACATCTTGTTGTGTGTCGCTGCGAGGGGAAACATCTTGCTGTGTGTCGCTGCGAGGGGAAACATCTTGCTGTGTGTCGCTGCGAGGGGAGACATCTTGCTGCGTGTCGCTGCGAGGGGAAACATCTTGCTGAGTGTCGCTGCGAGGGGAAACATCTTGCTGAGTGTCGCTGCGAGGGGAGACATCTTGCTGTGTGTTGCTGCGAGGGGAAACATCTTGCTGTGTCGCTGCGAGGGGAGACATCTTGCTGTGTGTTGCTGCGAGGGGAAACATCTTGCTGTGTGTCGCTGCGAGGGGAAACATCTTGCTGTGTCGCTGCGAGGGGAGACATGTTGCTGCGTGTCGCTGCAAGGGGAAACATCTTGCTGCGTGTTGCTGCGAGGGGAAACATCTTGCTGCGTGTTGCTGCGAGGGGAGACATCTTGCTGTGTGTCGCTGCGAGGGATAGCATCTTGCTGTATTGCTGCGAGGGGAGACATCTTGCTGCGTGTCGCTGCGAGGGGAAACATCTTGCTGTGTGTCGCTGCGAGGGGAGACATTTTGCTGTGTGTCACTGCGAGGGGAAACATCTTGCTGTGTGTCGCTGCGAGGGGAGACATCTTGCTGTGTGTCGCTGCGAGGGGAGACATCTTGCTGCGTGTCGCTGCGAGGGGAAACATCTTGCTGTGTATCGCTGCGAGGGGGAAACATCTTGCTGTGTGTCGCTGCGAGGGGAAACATCTTGCTGTGTGTCGCTGCGAGGGGAAACATCTTGCTGTGTGTCGCTGCGAGGGGAAACATCTTGCTGTGTGTCGCTGCGAGGGGAGACATCTTGCTGTGTGTCGCTGCGAGGGGAGACATCTTGCTGCGTGTCGCTGCGAGGGGAGACATCTTGCTGTGTGTCGCTGCGAGGGGAGACATCTTGCTGTGTGTCGCTGCGAAGGGAAACATCTTGCTGTGTGTCGCTGCGAGGGGAGACATCTTGCTGTGTGTCGCTGCGAGGGGAGACATCTTGCTGTGTGTCGCTGCGAAGGGAAACATCGCAAGTGTCAAGAGGCGCGAGAGTTTTAATATTTAAATTTAGCTCCCTGGTTGGGGCCTTGCTGGCCACGTGGGGTGGACGGAACTTCACGAGTCACAAGTCTTCAGTTCCAACTTTCATGCCTGTTATTATTCATTATTTTGGGTCTAATGAGGCTATATTATGAATATATTTGAGTTGATGCAAAAGGTAGAAATACAAGTTAGTATAAGGCATTTCCAGTATGACGGAAATAGGTTCCTATACGGCTAATTGATAGCCAGGTGTGTCATCACCAGCGGTTGTGTTAGTGATAGCCAGGTGTGTGTTACCCAGGTGTGTTACCATCAGCGGGTTGGTGGCTCATCTGCTGTCACTCAATTATCTACCTATTTTCAATTGATATTTAATATATTCATAAATAATCTATGCATCGGCATATATATTTATAGAACACTTGAAACAGATTGTCGCTACTAAATATAAAATTCAGATTTTAATTCTGTATGCGAGAAAATCTGCGAACATATTCTGTAATTTAAATATTGTGTTATTTTTAAACTGTATTCCTTCTGATTGGCAGGTCATCTGAAGCTTATAATCAATACATGGTTCTGTATACCTTTTTGTATATATATACGTATCTCTGTTTTGTTTTCGAAACTATATGCAGGCGATGGGTCACAATAACGTGGCTGAAGTATGTTGACCAGACCACACACTAGAAGGTGAAGGGACGACGACGACGTTTCGGTCCGTCCTGGACCATTCTCAAGTCGATTGTGAGACCATTCAAAACTATACATTTGTGTCTAATAAAACATTAGTACCAACCAGATTTACCCTCCATCATAACATCGAGAATCTTTTCAGGGGATACGTAGAGTTATTTATATCGTTAATTTCACAATAAAGCCTAGGATCGTCTACAAATAATCACATGGCGTCTGTGTGTGTGTGAGAAAGTTAGGCAGAGTTGGTCGCGGTCTGATTCGAGTTTCTCTTTGCAAACTAAAGAAAAAGTCTTAAAGTTAAGTTGTTGAGGTTAAAACGTCTCCGGTGTTCGGTAAGGTGTTGGTAACGATGACTTGGAAGTGATACGTCAAGACTGTTGGGCTTTCTTATAATTATTATTATTAATGTAGTTGTAAGTTTTGTCTTTATTGTAGTAGATATTGGCAAGCTTTTTTTCGTTGTGGTAGATGTTGGCAAAGGTTTTTCCTTATTGTGGTAGATATTGGTGAAGGTTTTTCCTTATTGTGGTAGATACTGGTAAGTTTTTTTTTTCATTATTGTTGAGAAAACTGACAATTTTTTTTTATTATTGTGGTAGAGTTTAGCAAACTTTTTTTTTGATCATTATGGTAAATATTAGCAAGCCTTTTTTTATTGCTTTTGGTATCGGCAGTGTTTTTTGCATTATTGCGGTAGATAGTAGCAAGCTTTGTCGAGCTAATTATTGTGATATTGGCAGGAAATGTATAAAATCAAATAACGCAAGCTACAAAAATAACCGGTATATAAGAGGTTTCTAAAGCATAACCCCGTCGTTAGTACCCTCTGGGGGTGTCTAAACTTGGTTAGTACCCACTGAGGT
>WNGS01021319.1:5504-16886 GCA_020271785.1 Procambarus virginalis | reverse complement strand
GGATGCTAAGAAATAGTTAGAGGATAGAAGCCCTAAATCAGAAGTTAGTAATTACAGAATATGCGGTCATATCAAATGAGACATGTCGTAAAGAAAACCTGCTGCCAGTATCACACATATATATATATATACATTATATATATACTACCCATAACCTATATATAATATATATAGATATACATATATATATATACTATATATATAATCATATATATATATATACTTAGATATATATATACCATATAGATTATATATATATAATAGGGGTATACATATATATGTCGTACCTAGTAGCCAGATCTCACTTTGTGGCCTACGTATGCAAGGCTAGATTTGCCTTTTAAGCCAAGTTTTCCTGAAAAATATAGTTTTCTCTATTTTTTTCTTATGAAATGATAAAGCTACCCATTTCTTTATGTATGAGGTACTTTTTTTTTATTGGAGTTTAAAATTAACGTAGTTATATGACCGAACCTAAACCAACCCGACCTAACCTACCCTATCCTTTATAGGTTAGGTTAGGTTTGGCAGCCGAAAATGTTTAGGTTAGGTAGTCGAAAAACATATTCAGAAAACTTGGCTTTATAGGAAAATCGGGCCTTGCATAGTAGGCTTAGAAGTGCGTGCTGGCTACTAGGTACGACATGGATATAGATAGAGTATGTATATAGATATATAGATATATATATATATATAGTATATATGTGTAATATATATATAATGTATGTATAGAGATATATATGTATATATATATATGTATATATTATATGTATAGTTATATATTATATTATATGGATATATATATATAGTAGATAGATTTATATATATATATTTTATAGGATATAGGTAGGATGTGAAAGATATGTAGAGATGTAGATATATAGAGATAGTTATATATGTATAGATATGGTATAGATAGTTGTATATATATATAGTCTAATATATATAATATATAATAGAGAAGATCTAGGATGCTATATATGTATAGATATGTGAGTATAGATATATAGTATATTATACATATGTATTTATATATATATATACAATTGATATATATAGATATATATACATATTATATACAGATATATTATTATCCATATTTATATCCTTATATCTATATACACTATATAGCGATATATATATATATATTATATATATATAGTGTATATATATATGATTATATCCATAATACACTATCATATAATATACACATAATATAAATAGAATATATATACATTATATGTATATATATAATATATGTATACTATATATATATATGTATAGTATATATATATATGTGTATATTATATGTGTAATATATCTATATTGTGTATATATATAGTATATGTTAGTATTATTTGGTAGCAGTCTTTTCCTGTAGACATATGTTATTAAATAGGACCGAAAAGTAAGATGAATAATCTAACAGCATTTTCCTCAATTTCACTTAGGTGGTTTTTACTGATGACGGTAAATTAAAAATCATTCTCCACAATTCATTCTTTATTTCTTAGTCCTGACGCGACACTTGAGCGCGTTTCGTAAAACTTATTACATTTCAAAGACTACGTTACACCACACACAGAACAACTATAACTGACAAGAGTTTAATCACTATAAAAATATCTGCATTTGGGTGAGGTGACCTGTTACAATGGTTGGGGTGAGGTGAGAACAAACACAGAACACCGAAACAATGGGTATAAGGAAATGAATAGATCTGTAAACTGCAGAAGGCCTATTGGCCCGGAGTTCTTGATGTTCTATATTGGAGCGGAGTCTGAAAGTGGGTAGAATATAGTAGTGCGCTTGAATTTGGCTTGATTGATTGCTTATGATGTTGACTTCTGATGTATAGTGCCTCGCAGATGTCAAGGCGCCTGTTGGCGCGGTACTCTATCAATGATTTCTGTGTTAAACACAGAAATCATTGGTAGATACAGGTACAACAGGCGGCTTGACATCCATGCGAGGCAATACACCTCAGAGTCAACACCAGCAATCATATATATATATGCTATATATATAGATAAATAGTATATAGTATATAGATTATATATATATTATATGTGATATATTATATATATGTGTATATATATGTGTAATATATATATATGTGTAATATATGTATTGGTATCTATATGTGTATATATATCTATATATATCTATAGATATATTACACACACATATATATACACATATATATATATATACACACACATATATATATATACATCTATATACATATGATATATACATATATAATACATATATATATAGTTATACATATAATATATATAGACATATATATATATATACAGTATATATATATACATATATATATACTATTATATATATATATATATACATATATATATATATACATATATATTACATATATAAGAATATACATATATATATTCATATATATCTATACATATATATATATACATAGTTACTATATATATATATATATATCGGATCATAAATATAAATAATTCTACTATATATTAATACATATATTATACATACATATATATACAGACATATATAATATAATATACATATATAATATAAGCATCCTATATAATATAACTATATATATAACATAATATATTTTTTTTTTTTTTTTTTAAGAATACCATAATGTTCTAATCAAGTTATATACATAATACATTATACATACATATATACATATATACATATGATAACATATATATATATATACATATATATCATATAGATAGTATATACATATATATATACTATATATATATATACTATATATATATACATATATATACATATATATATATCAATATATATATACATATATATAGTATACATATATATATATCTACCTATCTATCTAATATATATATATCCTATCATAATCATATATATATATTAACATATATATAGATATATTATATACATCTATATATATCTAATATATATATACATCTAATATATATATATATAGCCTTTTTTTTTTTTTTTTTTTTTTTTTTTTTTTTTTTTAATATATATATATATCTATCACATATATATATCTCCATATACTATATAAGATATATATACTATATACCTATCATACTACATATATATATATCCATATCTATATTATATACATCATATATCTATCTACATCTATATATATATACATATATCTATATATATACATATATATCTATCCCATCTCTATATATACTCTATATATACACATCTATCTATCTACCTATATCTATATACACATATATATCTATATACATCTATATCTCTATCCCCCATATATATATCATACATATATATTTTTCCACTTCTTAATTAAATTTTATTCCTTTAAAAAATTTTAACTTTATATCTACGTTAATTTTACGTCCAATAAAAAAAATTGACCTCAGACATAATGAAATGGGTAGCTTTATCATTTCATACGACAAAAATTAGAGAAAAATACTATTAATTCAGGAAAACTTGCATTATTAGGACCAAATCGGGCCTTGCATAGTAGGCTGAGAAGTGCATTTCTGGCTACTAGTACGACCTATATATATACCTATAATATAATATATATTATATATATAATATATACATATATATATACATATATATATACATATAGACATATCTATATACATTATACACCCTATATATATACATATATACATATATATATATACATATATACATATAATATATACATGATATACATATATATATATACATATATACATATATATAGTACATGATAGCTATATACTAATACCATATATATATACATATATACTATATATATACATATTACATTATATACCATATATACATATATATATACATATATACATATATATACATATATACAGAGTATCCATATATACATATATATTTTACTATATATACTATACATATACTATATACAGTATATATATATGCTATATATACATATAGTATACTATACATATATATATCATACATATATATATTATACAGCTATATATACATATATATATACATATATATAATATATACATATATATATATACATATTATATATACATATATATATATCCATATATACTACAATATTACATATAATATATACCGATATTATACATATATAGATATACATATATATATATACAATATATAACCTGATATATATATATCAATATATATATACATATATATATATGATATATCTATATACTATACTATATATCTGTATATAGCTATATATGATAATAGTATCTATAATAGCATATATAGGTATATCTATATATATAGGTATGAGCATATATATATACTATAGGTATATATATATTGTATATATATATATGTATATATATATATATATGTATATTATATATGGTATTAATATTATATATTATGTATATATAAGTAATATATGTAGATATATATATATAGGATAATCTGCTATATATCCTGTCGTCTAATACTCTATGTCCTCTATCGTATATATTCTCGGTATCTATATATGTAGATATCTATTTATATTATCAGTGCTATATATTTATCTATGTATCTATCTATATCTATGTCTGTATCTATATCTCTCTCTCTTCTAGATCTCTGTATCTATACTATATGTTATTATCGGTATCTATCTATCGTATATATAGATAATGTCTCCTCCTATGTATATTCTAGTATACCTACTCTCTATCATCTATGCCTCTATATGTAGGCTATATATCTATATTCTATCTATATATACTATCTACTATCTACTGTCTCTATCTACTATCTATATAGTCTATCTCACTGTATATCTGGGTATATCTATGTACTATGTATCTCGATCAGGTATAGATTGTTATTCTATTCGCTAGTCTGCTCGATCATAGTACCTAGATGTAGATCGACTATACATATATCTATATGAATAGCTATCTATACATCTCTCTCTCCCTATCTCTATATACAGTATATCTCTACCTACTATCGATGACATCTATCTCTATCCATCATCCGATATCTACATCTACTCGAGACTCTATCTTCTAGACAGAATAGATCGTACCGATATATATAGTACCTATATATAGTATACATTATAGTATAATCCACCATATATCTACATAGTATACCCTATAGAGATATACATTAGATATATATATACAGATATATATGAGCATATATAGAGATATAATCTATAGATATATATATCAAGATATATATATATATCCATATATATATATACCTATATATATATATACATATTATCATATATATATATATACTTATATATACTATCATAGATATATACATATATATATATACATATATATAACACATACATATATATATATAACATCATATATATATATACATATCTATATATAGCATATATAAATATACATACATATATATCTATATACCATCTATATATACATATATATCACATATATAGATATATACCTATATATATATACATATATAGTAATATATACATATATATACATATATATATATATACATATATATATATACATATATCTATATACATATATATATTACGATATATATATACACATACAATATTATATACATACATATATATATATACATATATATTAGATACATAATATATATATCATACATATATATATATACATGATATATATACATCATATATACATACATACTAGATACATAGATATATACATATATATATATCATATATATACATATATATATACATATATATACATCATATATACAATTAGTATACAATATATATATATACATATATATATACATATATAATATAGGTATATACCTATATATATACATATATTATATATTATTATATATATATATATGTATATATATATGTATATATATATATGTAGTATATATATGTATATATATATGTATATATCATATGTATATATAGAGTTATCTATATATGTATATATATATTGTATATATATATGTAATAATATAGTGTATATATATATGTATAGACTAATATGTATATATATTATAGGTATATATATATGTATGTATATATATATGTATATATAGGTATATATAGTATGTATATATTATATGTAGTATCTATATATATGTATTATATATTGTATATAGTATATTTATATATATGTATGTATATATAATATATGTATATTTTTTTTTTTTTTTTTTTTTTTTAATTATATATATATATGTATTATATATATTGTATATATATAGTATATATATATGTATATAGTATATCTTAATATATGTATATATAGAGATTAATATATATAGTAGTACTATATATATATAGATATATATATATATATATGTATATATATATATATATATATGTATATATATATATATGATAGATATAATGTATATATATATATATATATATCTATATGTCTATATATATATGTTATATATATATGATACTATATATGTATATATATATGTATATTATGTCTATTAGTATATATATATATATATATATATATATATATTATACATATATATATACATTATATATACTATATATATACATATATATATACATATATATATATATACATATATATATAACATCTATATATACATATATATATTCTATACATTATATATATATATCTATATATATTCGATACATATATATATATATACAGTATAATATATATACATATATATATACATATAGCTATATATACATATATATATCTACTGATACATAGATATATATATACAACATATATATTATATATATAATATATACATATATATATATACATATATATATATATACACATTATATAGATAATACACATATATATATATATATATACATATATAATATATACATATATATATATATACACAGATATAAATATACACATATATAATAAATAATAAATATATATTTCCATTCATATATATATATATATACACATATATACTATAATATTATATATATATATATGATATATATATATATATAGGATGATATATAATATAAATGTTACCATTTATTAGTGTAAGGCTGTGTGGCCCCGTATTACCTCATTATTACTAATAGTTGCTGAATGATCTATATATATACTGTGACGTTTATTGAATAGTATATTCATATGTATAGTGATTTACTGTGTTTATTACCAGTATATAGTGTTGTTCGTGATTTGAAGAAATAGGCGCTTCACGCCGGACAATAAGTACAGAGAGCGATATGAGGGGGCGTTGCCTCTCACGAGTTACTCAAACGTCGATAATACTGCATTTGGAGCAGGGAATTGCACGGTGTGGAGGAGTGTTGCCATCGCGTAGTGTTCCAGATTTATGAAGAGGGAGCGATTCGCTGCTCATGTATTTCTTGCCTTGTTGTTTGATCCAGAGTATAATACTTTAATCTTTAAGTAAAATACAAAACCACTTTCGTGTTTGTGTTATCCCTCCATTACTTGCTTGCCATTAGTCCTTGAAAAGAGAGAGTGATTGAGACATTACCTGCCTGTTACCAAATTTGATAAGTGTTCTTGGGCCTCTGCCACTACTACTACAATTCCACAATTCCATTGACGTGATACTGGTACGGGAAAACACAGTTGGCGACCTTTGTTAGCAGTAGAGCCCTCTGTCGGGGGGACACATGATCAAGAGAGTAGATCGTGTTCTCACTCGTCTTCAGGCTACGAGACCGGCCGAGGTAGATGGGAGACTCTCCTGGCTAACAGTGGCGCTGTGAGGATTGAGTGAAGACCCGCAGGGCTACAGTAAGTACGGTAATCACTACAAGTACTTGGTGGTGATTGGTGAGGGAGAGAGAGACCCCTGACATATATATATATATATATATAGTAGATATATATATAGAATATATGAATAGAAATAATAGATCCATAGATATATATATGACTCTATGAGGGCTTCTCACTATCCCTCTAATTATTTTTTAGCATCAGGTTTAGCTGAAATAGGAGTTCTCCAAAAAAACTCATTTTCGTAATTTCAAGGTGAAGAAAAGAAGTGAATTACTATAGAATGTATTACACTTATGAAATACACGTAATGTAATACACGTAGTGTATTACATGTAATACACGTAATATAATGTAATGTCTCAGGAATTAGACATACCTGAGCCACACTTGAAGAGTTTCTCGAAGCATGTACAAAGGAAGCCCCTTTCATCAGTCCACAAGGAGACATGTATTTACAAATAGACGGAGTAGCAATGGGTTCCCCCTTAGGAGTTCTATTTGCTAATTTTTACATGGGAACCATCGAAGACAGGGTCTTCAGTAGCAGACAAAAAACAACTGTATATTGCCGTTATGTAGATGACATATTCGTAATAGTAAAAGACTCAGATGAACTAATTGATCTAAAAAGCCATCTAGAGAGAGAGTCAGTACTCCGATTTACACATGAAAATAGTGAAAATAACAGTCTGCCATTCTTGGATGTACTAATAACAAAAACAGGAACCTCTTTAAGCACCAACGTATACACTAAGCCCACCAACATAGGATTATGCCTGAACGGTAGAAGTGAGTGCCCCCAAAGATACAAGCCAGTGTTCTCAATGTCTATATTCGTCGAGCGCTTACCCACTGCTCAGAATGGAGCAAAGTGAGTAGAGAGTTTGAAAGAGTAACTCAGGTATTGGTGAACAACGGATATAGCAACGCGGAAATAAACGCTGCTATAAGAAGACACTTAGACCGTTGGTATAATCCTTTACCTAGAACAGAAACCACAATACCTCCAATAAAATTATATTACAAATCAACCATGCACAATGAACATATAAAAGAGGAAAGAATAATGAAAGAAATAATCCGTAAAGGAGTAAAAAGCATTACTCCTAACCAAAACATAAACCCGATAATATTCTACAAAACCAAGAAGACTTCCGAACTCCTTATCAAAAACAGCCCGAAGCCGACAGAGAACCCTCTACAGCAGTCAAGCGTTGTATACATGTACACTTGCCCCCACGAAGGATGTAACCTTCAATCTAAGTACATGGGTATGACTTCGACCAAGCTGACAAGGCGTTTGACATGCCATCTGGTGCCCCCGGGAATCACACGAGACAAGCCCGTGGCATCACCCTAACAAGAGAAATGTTGAACAAAAATACCTGTATAATAGACAAAACCCAAGATGCAAGAAGATTACAAATTCTTGAAGCAATTCACATAAGAATAGAACAACCTACCATAAACACCCAAATCTATTTACTCTACCTACCTACTCTACGGAACTGTTTACTCTACCCACCATGAGAGTGAGGACAAGACCAGAACATAACGATGCCAACACAGAAGACACTGTTCAACATAACAGGCCAATTTCACTTGATTAATCTTTGTATGTAGATAGGAGCTGCCTCGTATGGGCCAATAGGCCTTCCGCAGTTACCTCTATTCTTATGTTCTTATGTTTCACCCCACTTATCCCTTATGTATCCCCCATGTTTTAACCCTTATTGTCTTATCACCTGACCCAGTGCGGGTATAAAATCAACCACTCCTGAAATTCTTTTCACTTGAGAATGAACCATGGAGGTTCGAAACGTTGTGCAAATTGTATAAATAAGTAATACATGCTATTGTAATTCACTTCTTTTCTTCACCTTAAAATTACGAAAATGAGTTTTGGAGAACTCCTATTCAGCTAAGCCCTGATGCTAATAAAATAGAGGGATAGAAGCCCTAAATCAGAAGATAGTAAATACAGAATATGCGGTCATATTCAATGAGACATGTTTAAAAGAAAACCTGCTGCCAGTATACACCAATACATATATAGGTATATATATAATATATATATATATATATATATATATATATATATATACCTATATATATACACCTATATATATAATATATATATATACCTATATATATATATATATATATATATATATATATATATATATATATATATGTGTGTGTGCGAGTGTGTGTACTCACCTAATTGTGCTTGCGGGGGTTGAGCTTCGGCTCTTTGGTCCCGTGTGTGTGTATGTGTGTGTACTCACCTAGTTGTACTCACCTAGTTGTGCTTGCGGGGGTTGAGCTCTGGCTCTTTGGTCCCGCCTCTCAACCGTCAATCAACAGGTGTACAGTTTCCTGAGCCTATGGGCTCTATCATATCTACACTTGAAACTGTGTATGGAGTCAGCCTCCACCACATCGCTTCCTAATGCATTCCATTTGTCAACCACTCTGACACTAAAAAAGTTCTTTCTAATCTTGAGTTATCTTTCTATAAGTTATCTTGAGATGATTTCGGGGCTTTTTTTTAGTGTCCCCGCGGCCCGGTCCTCGACCAGGCCTCCACCCCCAGGAAGCAGCCCGTGACAGCTGACTAACACCTAGGTACCTATTTTACTGCTAGGTAACAGGGGCATAGGGTGAAAGAAACTCTGCCCATTGTTTCTCGTCGGAGCCTGGGATCGAACCCAGGACCACAGGATCACAAGTCCAGCGTGCTGTCCGCTCGGCCGATCGGCTCCCAATCGGCCGATCGGCTCCCAATTTCTAATATCTCTGTGGCTCATTTGGGCACTCAGTTTCCACCTGTGTCCCCTAGTGCGTGTGCCCCTTGTGTTAAACAGCCTGTCTTTATCAACCCTGTCGATTCCCCTGAGAATCTTGAATGTGGTGATCATGTCCCCCCTAACTCTTCTGTCTTCCAACGAAGTGAGGTTTAATTCCTGCAGTCTTTGAATCACACACACAGGAATGTTCCTGCATTCCTGTGTGTGTGTGTGTGTGTGTGTGTGTGTGTGTGTGTGTGTGTGTGTGTGTGTGTGTGTGCAGAAAATCCACAGAGAAATGGGAAAGGGAGATAAACGTTTTGGATGATCAAGTCCATTGTCAGCACCAGACTTTCGGGCAAGTGGGCAGATATGCCCACTTTAGGACTGTCAGCCCCAAAAATCTCAAAGTTGCACAACCAACAGGGCTCCATCAGGGATCATATAATCTCCTCTCACAACCAGACCATCACCAGAGAAATCCTAACAAGCAACACAGAAATCATCGATAGATACAGTGATAGCAGGAGACTCGACATTAGTGAGGCCCTACACATCAAAAAGTCAACACCAGCCATCAATAGCCAACTATCACAAAACTATATTCTACCCACTTCAAGACCCCGAAACAACATAGAAGCAGCAAGAGCAATATAGAAGCAGCAAATATGCAATATACCCTTGTTTCGTTTTCTGTCTTTTGTTAGTTCACCTAAAGCATTGTCATATCACCTCACTTAAAAAAGCGAAAAGAAAAAAAAAGCCGTGGTGAGGCTCCTCTTGATGATGTTGTTAATTCACTGTGCCTCGAGTGCATCCCCCTGTGCTTTGGCAGAGTAGGCCATGGTAGC
>WNGS01021304.1:0-15559 GCA_020271785.1 Procambarus virginalis | reverse complement strand
GGCACCACCAGTGTCTTTCAGTGTATCAAAGATGTCCACAAACTCTATCACCTGCATAATGAAGTAGAAAGGCACGCTTTCTTTCAGCACTTTGGATGTCAGAAACTATCAACAAATTTTCAAACCTTTTAAGCCATTTGGTCCACCTCTGTGACAGGTTTGTCTGGTCACAGTCAGGATCAAATGCAGGAAACTTCTTACCTAGCCTTTGTGTACATGTGTTGTTCCTACTCACAGCACCACAGCAGTTTGTCAGCATTTTTTTTTTTTTTTTTTATTTTTTTTTTACATGCAAACATGCAAATTAAATACAATAAAAAACAAATAGAAACACATTTCAAACAAAGAGAAAAAAAAAGAAAACCAGCAGCCAGAAGGGCTGACAGTACAGCATAACAAATTACAAAACTCGAAAAAGGCATTGAAAATACAGTACAAAGGATAAACAAATGCAAACAACAAACACAGGAGCATGTCAAACAGTACAGTATAAAAAAAAATCAAGATGGATAACACGCAATCAAAAGAAAACCATCGTTACACACAACAACAAAACAAACACCGGCCTGAAGGACCGAAAACAAAACAACAGAATGAACAAAACGGAAGTAATACAAAAATGCAATAAGAACACACACCACACCCTAAGCCACACAAATTCAAAACAAAAAACTCATACAACACGTAAGCATAGAATAAATAACACATAGGGCACGTTAACAACATGAAAGTTAAGACATGAAGGCCAGACACACACACACCCAAACACCCGCTTCGCCACAAACAAAGGGAGAGGCACGGGCACAAACTACCAGAAGGCATACAAAACAGCCAGAAGGGCACACAGCACATAAGAATAGAATCACTCGTATTTGCGCGGAAACGCGTCCCGAGAGAAGCGTACATGGTACGCCTCCCAACGTAACCACTGCCAAGGGTCCTGACCATCCACTGGGGACGCCATCTTATCCGGGACGTTGGCCACAAACACCCGCAAACTTGGCACCCAAACCGTATCACACCGGAACCGAGTGACCGGTACATGGTCCCACACCTCATCGCCGAAAGGTATCTCAGCAACCCGCGACCAGTGACCCGACGGCATCACAGACTTCGGCGACCTGTCCGAAGGCCCAACGGTCAACCTCCGAGGAGGGAGCGTGGGAGAAGGCACCACCACAGGGGCACCAGCACCCACGGGCACACCACCGTACGACCGCGGGGGAACCGAACCGCGCACGTCTTTCCGTAAGGTCACCACCAGGCCACGCCCAGACCCACCATCCCCACCCACTCCGGCAGCGGAGGCCACCACTCCCCACCGCGGAGAGGCCCCCGGCGGAGAGGGAACAGCAGGCACACCCGAGACACTGACACCAACGTCAGCAGGCGCATGGACGTCCGCCACCACTAACTGCGGAGCCAGCAACGTACCCGGAACCACTCCATCCACACCCGAGGCCTCACAGTCACTAAAGTCCCCAACATCAGCCCAGGGAGACGACGAAGGCCTGGATCGTTTGGGCACCGGCCTGAGATCGTCAGAGCCGGAAGCCGACCCAGAAACATGGGCACTACGAGCCGGACGAACTGACGTCCGCCGCAAAACGGCAGCAGCCTCGACCATAGGGGGAACCGGACCACACACAACCGGGGACCCCACAGCCACCTCAGCACCCAGCACAGCCGGGATCCGAGGCGAGGATGCAGGGCCAGGCGCAGCAGCTGAAGACAGGTGATCAGGCGGTGAGGAGGGCGCAGCATAAAGGCCCACTGGAGCAGCAGGGACAGGAGCAGGAGGATCCACCGATAGCATCGCAACATCCTGAGGAGGGCCGGCGACATCCGGGGGAACGTCAGGGGACGCCGGGGTAGCCGCAACAACGAGCTGGTCGGTCACCGCATCCCCGGAGTCCTCGTCCAGGGGAAGCGGAGGGAAATCGTCTTCCCTGAAGAGGTTGACAGGGGCAACCGGAGCCGCATCGCACCCGGCAGCCTGATGCCCCATCAAGCCACACCGGAAACAGGTCCGAGGCTGTCGGGCATAGTACACCCGGATGTAGCACCCCAGAAGCCGGACCGAAGATGGAATATCCGACCGCAGGCGCATCCCCAAGGTGCGAATGTTCGTCCGTCTCCCGGCATACCTCCCAGAGGATATCGTGTTGACCCTCACACTGATGACCGGCCCAAACCGCTGGAAGTAACGCCGCAGAAGATCCTCGGGAAACTCCAGGGGCGCCCCATGCACACTGACATATGTCAGCGCACCACTCCGGTCTGATATGGAGACAGAGCCGGCACCACCCGGCATCGACAACGAGCGTCCCTCGTAACGACCGAGGAAATCACGGTACACCTCCTCCGTCACCAGCTTGATGACAACTCGATGGGCAGTCACAAGCTCAATACCGTCGACGTCCATCACAGGGACATGAAGCAAGTCGCACAGAACCACGGCTACTTCCGGATATCCAGCACGCCCAGTGAACTCCAGGCCCACGGAGTTCACGCGCTTAATAGATGGAAGGGGACCACCCATGGTAAGCCCGCCACGTCAACACGCAGCCCGTAGCAACAACAGGGGGGGGGGGTAGAGACTCCCACACCCCCTCTGGTGACGAAAACGGCAAACACCTCAAACCACCAGAGGCCAGACGACACGTCTGTACCCCACAGCAGCTCCAGGCGGACTCTCCGTTGTCAGCAGTTGGCACAGCAGTTGTTAGCTGTTGGTACAGCAGTTGTCAGCAGTTGACAGAGCAGTTGGCACAGCAGTTGGCACAGCAGTTGTTGTTTGATGAGCTTACAGCACTGTCAACACAGCACAGTTCACAACATCACCAGCATGAAGAATTTTGTAGTAGTGTCGTTTCATATACAAAACATCGGGTTTCGTACACTGCATCAGCAGATTCCTTAGTACACAGCTTCAGTCAGCACATAGCATTGGTTAGCACATAGCTTGGGTTAGCACACAGCATCAGTTATGGTGCTCACAGACAGCTTCTCTTCTTTCCTCCTCTAGGGGCGAGACAGCATGTTCTCGTTGTGTTTAAAGTTGAACAAATACCTGCGTTACCAGTTCATCCTCGTCGCCAATGTGGTGTTTGTGTGTAGCTGAGGAAGTCTTGGTTGTAGGGTTGATATAAAGGCATTGCTTGGTTACTGACTTTAATACATATAAAGATTACATGACTAGTAGCTACCAAGCTTGTCGGGTGTCCTGTACGCTCCTTATATGTCCATGTTCGCTATGAGAAAGGTAGGATAGTGGTCAGTTGTTCTGTCGTAAATTATACCAGATTCAAGGGGAGCTGTTATGTTAGTCCATAGGTGATCCACGGTAGTGGCTGATGTTTGAGTGACTCGGGTAGGTTTGGTGATTGTGGGGCTTAGCATACAGGAGTTCATGCTGTTAAGGAAATAGTCAACTTGAGAGCAATTTTGTTGACCCAGGTCAATATTAAAGTCTCCTCCCAGAATGATGTGGTTTTTTTGAGATTGTTGTTTATAATAAGATTCCTTAGGTTGTCAGAATGAAGCTATGTTAGTATTGGGAAATCTATAGATAGCTCCAATAGTCAAGGAGATTTAAGGGATTTAAATGTAAACTGAGCAAAAGTATATTCACAGTAGTCATCTCTGTCACTAATAACACTGTTGCAGATAAATGTATCTCGGTAATATATAGCTGTGCCACCGCCTTTTTTATTAGGCCTACAGTTATGAATGACTTTATAACCAGCTAAGTTGTAGAGTTGGGTATAGTCTTTATTTAGCCAAGTTTCTGTTAAAATAATGAACGATAAGTTAGTACCTAGTGCTGTGAGTAATGCATTTAAATCGTCAAAATGTTAACCAAGTGATCTAACATTTTAGTTGTAAACTGATAAGCAGGTGCTATTTTGGAGTTTTTTTTTTTTGCCTGGTGTGTTGTGTAATACTTGCAATAATGATGATCAATGTGCTGGTTGGTGTAGATATGAGACAGAAGATTTTGATGAGGATCAATATCAGTGTGCATAGAAATGCAGAGGGATCACAATACAATAAGACAAGCAATTACATAAACAGATAAATACTAAATTTGCTGTAAAAGAAAGTAATTATAGCAAGACACAAGAATAGAAGCAAATACACATAAAATAGTAACAAATTAGAAGTAAAATAAAGATCCAATAGATAGTCAGGAAGGACACAGAAGTTAGATAAAAGAAAAAAGAAAAAAATGTAGAGACTGACAATATAAATGTAAATAAAAATTATAAGAAAAATAATAATCATAAAGTAAATGATCTTAGAGATAATTAGCTTAGTAATGGTTAGTCAAAATCCTAAAATTAGTATGAACATAAGAAAACAAAGTGAGCTCAAATAGATAATTCCAAAAAAATGACACATAAATCTAAGTAAATCTAGAAATTATTGTAATGGAAATCTAAGTGTAAAAATAAACAGGGTGAGAGTATATTTATGTGGAAGATTTTAATATGATACTGAGGTAGATGCTTATATAAACAATATACTACTAATTAATTCCAATAAATGATTACTGCAATAAATGATTATAAATTATTAATTCCAATAGATGGCCAATACAAATCAACTAACAATTAATAATTCTATAAAATAAAAACTTACTATGATATTATAATTACAACATAGTTAATTACTTAAGTCACACTAATACAAAATGAGGTAGAATAGCTAGAGGTACACTCAGGTACACTGAATGATAAAGTTTAAACTAGAGGACACAGGCAAAGTCAGTGTTCAAATGGAATAAGGGAGTATGGAGAATATAAAAAATATAGCAGAAAACAAGAAAAAAGAGAATAACAAGATGACAATTTAAAAAAAAATAAAATTAAAACTTTTTGAACAGAAAGGCAGAGCTATAGTACACATTGGTCATTAGATGAGACTATAATGTAATAGTTTTCCCAGGATAAGTAATTAAATTCAATGGCTATAAACATATTATGGTAATTAACTTTAAAATAAATAAATATAATCAATAAATCACTGTTTACCCAACATGAGTAAATAATCGATGTTTATAACCCAGAATCACTAAGCTCCATGTATTTCTTTGTAAGTGGGTTTGCTACGAAGGTTCCTAAGGGAACCTTAGGGACCTACGAAGGTCCCTATATGCTGCCGCCCAGTTGGGTGGGTGTGGAGCAAGACTAGTAACTGTGTGACTCACTATAGATGTAAAGTACCTGTATAGTGACTGTTGTGAGCCTCTTGTTGATCACTTGTGACACAAAATATTATTGATGTGTGTATTTGTGTAGGTGATTAGATATGTATGTATGTATATATGTATACGTATATATATATATATATATATATATATATATATATATATATATATATATATATATTATATATATATATATATATATATATATATATATATGTACATGTATGAGTGTGTGTACATGTATATATAATATTAATAATTTTGTAACTAGCGTCACAAATTCTTATTTGCTTAGCTAAACAAACTAGAGGGTTCAGTTCCTGAACCGATTATGTGCCTCTGTATTCCTTTACACCACCGCCCACGGGATGGGTATGGGGTGCATAATAAAGAAAGAAATTGAATTGAATTGGTATGATTAGGACTTTATGACCATGTAATCTATGTTTTGCTCCATTACTTACTGGTTGAGTATGGGGTGCATAACAAATAATAGCCTCCTTCGGGGGCGCCTTGTTTCTAAACGTGTTAGTCTTAAGTCTTTTAATCTCAAATCTTGCTACAATGCACCTCTTAATTAATATATGTTATGTACTCTCGCAACCCAATGTACCTTCTTGTATATAAATAAATAGATTTCAACTGTAAGGGGGTATGGTTTGCACCTTGTTATTCTAATAATGGATAAATAATTCTAACAATGGAAGCGCTAATTATATGAACAAGTGCCATGTATTTATTCAGACGAGAACAACAGCGAACATAAACCAGCGCATATACGAACGGAATGGTTTGTATGTACAAACTTCTCAGTGAACGAAGTTGTTTCTAGCCCAGTATCCGAATTTGCAGTAGACGACTTGACCAGTCCCCGTTGTCAATGTAAGGAGTATCTTGTATCCCTGTGGGAGAGCTGTTTCCTTCAAAAAGTATAATCATGTGGCCTTATGTTTAAAGAAACAATTCCAAAGTACATTTATTGATTGAAAAACATGAAGATAAATACAAGCGTTAATTGTAAATGACCAGTTATAAACAAAAATAAGAAGTAGGAAAAATGATATGTGGAACCAAACCAAAACATTGGAACGCATAGGTGATGAGAGGGTAAACAACCGCCGCCATTTTAGCAGCATCACAGCCGGTGATGTCCAGCACGAGCATTAAGGGAAAACCTTGACACAAACTGCACCTATCATAAAGAAGAAGCACCACCATTGACCGCCAAGTGCTCACATCAAGTATCAAGTCTAACTCTAAGAAACAACACTCAAGCCTTGACGCTTCTCCCAACATCCGGGGGAGAAAACCTTCACACAAACTGCACCTGTCATAAAGAAGATGAAAACCCACCAGTGTCCACAGTGTCCGAAGGTATTCATCCGTCCTGCACATGTGAAGACTCACATGTTAGTGCATTCAGGTGACAAACCTCATGAGTGTCCAGAGTGTGGGAAAAGGTTCCGTCACCGTGGATCTATGAAGATGCACATGTTAATGCATTCAGGTGACGAACCTCATGAGTGTCCAGAGTGTGGAAAGAGATTCAGTCAGCTTGGACATATGAAGAGACACAGGATGGTGCATGCGGATGAGCGACCTTTTCAATGTGCCGAGTGTGGTAAAAAATTTAGAGAACGTGGAAATATAATAAGGCACATGTTAGTGCATTCAGGTGACAAACCTCACGAGTGTCCAGAGTGTGGGAAGAGATTCAGTCGGCGTGGACATTTGAAGACACATGTTAGTGCATTCAGGTGACAAACTTCACGAGTGTCCAGAGTGTGGAAAGAGATTCAGTCGTCTTGGAACTATGAAGACTCACAGGATGGTGCATGCGGATGAGCGACCTTTTCAATGTGCCGAGTGTGGTAAAAAAATTAGAGAACGTAGAAATATAATAAGGCACATGTTAGTGCATTCAGGTGACAAGTCTCACGAGTGTCCAGAGTGTGGGAAGAGATTTAGTCAGCGTGGAGGTAAGAAGTCTCACATGTTAGTGCATTCAGGTGACAAACCTCATGATTGTCCAGAGTGTGGGAAGAGATTTAGTCATCTTAGAAGCATGAAGAGGCATTTGATGATACATACAGATAATAGGCTAAACACTTTGAGTGTGAAAGATAATTAAGAGAATGTTGAAGGATAATGAGGCACATAATGGTATATTAACATACCTTTAATCTAACAGTCTCCGTGGTGTAGTGGTAAGACACTCGCCTGGCGTTCCGCGAGCGCTATGTCATGGGTTCGTATCCATGAGGATTTACTGGGCGCAAATCCTTAACTGTAGCCTCTGTTTAACGCAACAGTAAAATGTGTACTTGGATGAAAAAACGATTCTTCGCGGCTGGGGATCGTATTCCAGGGACCTGCCCGCTACGCGTACTAGTGGCTGTACAAGAATGTAACAACCCTTGTATATATCTCAAAAAAAAAAAAAAAAAAAAAAAAAAAAAATAACAGTGTGCTATCACAATGTCAGTTGGATGTTCTTCAGAGGTAATTATATTTTGTTTGAGAAATACACTTCACAATGAAAGGTAAAGATCTGAAGATATTTTATTATATTGTTATTTTATGAAAGTTAGATGACCAAGCAAGATATAGAGAAGCTGTCACAAGGAAAACTAAAAAATGCTTATAAGTATAGAAATATCTCTTTTTAATTTAGCAAAGATAAAACAAAGCTTTAAATGTTTTTCTTCATATTTATTTAAATAATGTGTTTCCTTTTTTTTTGCTTTCTGTGGAAATTTATTTAAAATGTAATATATTCTGTAGCTAAGTAATGGACATTTTTGTTGTAATATTATTTAGCATTGGAGTTGGTGAAGAAGACAATCTGAGACATACTTAAGGTGAGACCATTTGATTGGTAAGGAAATGTATATTAATAAAGGAATTTTCTCATCAGAATCATATGCAAACTGATGTTCATTTTTTAATTTTTGTTTAGGCCTATTTATGAGTTCTACTCTTGATTATAAATATTTCACCGAAGAGTATATTGAAGGCTGATTGGCATTTATAGCTGTCAGTCAAGTTAATATGAAATTTAAATTCATATCACTTTTGAAATTTATCACTCTAAATTTACCAGAAATTTATTACTCTAGCCTATCTTTATCAGTTATGCTGTAATTGTCTGAAAAATATTTTACCCGATTTACCTGAAGGCCACTAACTCGAGTGGCCTCGATGAGAACAGGAAGTCATCAGCTTGTTGAAGGTTCCCTCCCCCCTCCCACTTTGCCTACATGATTTTTTCCAGCTATATTTTGAAATTCAGCACAGTTTTGGCAGTTATGGGTTTGGGGGGTCTGCAGTTCCATCGATCAATAACCCTGTTGGTGTCTATTGGAGGGACACATTGTAAATATATCAAAAAAAGTTTCAAAAACTGTTAGCATTCTTTCTAAGATCAGATATTATGTACTTGCCCTGCCCTGGTGACTCTCTATTACTCCCTCATCTATCCATATCTCAACTATGGTATTTGTGCTTGGGGTTCTACTACCCAAAATCATTTACGTCCTCTAATTCCTCAACACAAAGCTGCTATTAGGACAATATCCAACTCTGGCAAATATCTGAATATGTTAGATATTAAGTCACTGCACATTCTCTCATGTGTATTATACATATATAAAAAAATAAAATGCTGAACTGTTATGCCAATCCTGACCTCAAAAGCTTCATTGAAGATTGTAACAGAACCCATGAGCACCACATCAGAAATAAATACAGTTTTGATATTCCAAGAGTACGACTTAATCAAACTAGAAATGCTCTACAAATCAAGGGACCCAGAATGTGGAATGACCTTCCCAACCATGTTAAAGACTGTACCTCTCTCAACCAGTCTAAGATAAAAACAAAGCACTACCAAATAAATTCCCTGTAACCTACCTTGCCCCTCTATTGTCAATCCATGTTTGTTTTTTTAAACAATGCTGTTTGTCGACCTAATTGTATTTGTGCTACTTTTTCCCCCCATTTCCCCCCTTTTTTATCTCTATTTTTGTTTGTTCTCAACACATTTTATTCTTTATACTCAATTAGTATTAAACTTTAGTCATTAATGTTTTTCTTGCCTGAAACACTTTGCATAATAGTGGCTTTAGGCATTGTATGTATGAGCTCTATCTATAAATCCTAAATCTTTGTAAAATCTCTTGTATGTATGTACCTTACCAAAATAAACATTTATTTATTTATTTTTTATTTATATTAGCCTAATTGGCAATTATACTATCCTGACTGTCAATTTATATAAAAAATTGATATCAAAGAGATATTTATTTATGTTGTGGTGCTTGTGGGTTCTATTATGTCTATCAATGGAGAGTTTCAGATTAGGGTTAGCATTTCGGAACTAGGTTTTATACTTGTAAATAGCACAAGAGAATGTGTAAAGCAAGTGTATATGTAGCATGTTCAGGGATTTAAACAGAAAGGCTGTGTGTTGTTTGAAGACAGTTGTTTTGTTCTAATAGCAGATTTTTGTTGGGTGATGATGGGCTTGAGATAATTGCAGTGGATGAATGAACCCCATGCATAGATACTGTATGTTGAGATACCACCCCTAATTTACAAAAAAGCCTCTAGATTTTTAGCTCCAGCCATTGCATTGCTCTACAACAAATTATTTGAACTCTAAACCTTTCCTGATATTTTGAGAAAAAAAGCAAGAGTAACCTTAGGCAGGCGATGAGTCACAATAACGTGGCAAAAGTATGTTGACCAGACCACACACCACACACAAGAAGGTGAAGGGACGACGACGTTTCAGTCCGTCCTGGACCATTCTCAAGTCGATTGTGACTTGAATCGACTTGAGAATGGTCCAGGATGGAACGAAACGTTGTCGTCCCTTCACCTTCTAGTGTGTGGTTGGGCAAAGTAACCTTAGTCCATAAAAGCAGCAACCTCGCTGAAGTCAACCATTATAGACCAATATCAATTCTGCCGATTTTGTCAAAATATTTTAAAAGGGTTAATTTATACACAGCCTTTCTCCTATTTATACTTAGTTCTTGCCATAATGGCTTTAGGCCCAAAAAAGAACCAATCATGCCTGGTCAGTATGATTTATTTATTTATTTATTTATATAAATATACAAGAAGGTACACTGGGATTGTGAGGATACATAGGATAGTAATTACAATCTTGTAAAGCCAATTGTACGCGCAGCGTTTCGTTCAGGTCCTTAATCTAAGAAAATTTTAAGTAGGTAAATACTTGCAAAATTTATAAAAATGATAACAGTTACATAATAAGGAAAAAAGTAAAACATGAGAGAAAATTTGTAGGTATATTAAAGCACATAGGTAACTCAGAGATATTGTAATGACAGCTTGAATGGTAGTTTAACAAAAATTAGTAGGCACAATACACCATATGGCTAGCACATAAAAGAAGACAGCAATGAACACAATGATAAAGTTGTTTGGATTAAGTATATAAAGATTAGGAGATTAGGTAACACTAGATACAGACCAAATTTAAAGCTTAATGTAGGAAAGTACGAAGATGAAATTAGGTACTTTTTTTTTAAATGATTCAAAAGTTTGACAGCTTTTCAATTCACTAGGGAGTGAGTTCCATGGACTAGGTCCCTTAATTTGCATGGAGTGTTTACACAGATAAAGTTTGACCCTGGGGATATCAAAAGAGATATTTATTTCTGGTGTGATGATAATGGGTCCTACTACATCTGTCCAGGGAGATTTTCAGAGCATGGTTTGCATTTAAGAACAGGGTTTTGTAAGTGTAGTTGACACAAGAGAATGTGTGGAGGTAGTTAATATTTAGCAAGGTTAGGGATTTAAACAAGAGAGCAGAGTGTTGTCTGAAAGCAGAGTTTGTTATTATTCTGATAGCAGATTTTTACTGGGTGATGATGGGCTTAAGGTGGTTTGCAGTGGTAGACCCCCATGCACAGATACCATAATTAAGATAGGGATAGATTAGTGCATAATATAGTGAGAGGAGAGCAGAGTTAGGAACATAATATCTTATTTTAGAGAGTATACCAACTGTTTTAGAGACTTTCTTAGTTATGTGTTGAATGTGGGTGCTGAAGTTGAATCTCTTGTCTAGGAATAGGCCAAGAAACTTGCCATTATTTTTATTACTGATGTTAATGTTGTCTATCTGTAGCTGAATTGCATTCGATGATTTGCTTCCAAATAAGATGTAGTAGGTCTTTTCTATGTTTAATGTTAGTTTGTTAGTTGATATCTGTAGCTGAATTGCATTCGATGATTTGCTTCCAAATAAGATGTAGTAGGTCTTTTCTATGTTTAATTTTAGTTTGTTAGTTGACATCCATAAGTGGACTTTTTTTAATTCATTATTCACAATATTTTTTAGTGTATGTGGGTTGAGGTCTGAATAGATGAGGGTAGTGTCATCAGCAAACAATATAGGTTTATGAATATTAGAGACATTGTGCAGATCATTGATATATATAAGAAATAGAAGAGGTCCTAAGATGCTGACTTGTGGCACTCCAACGGTTATTGGTAGAGTGGAAGAGGTTGTATCATTGATGGTTACACATTGGTTCACTAAGATAGGATCGGATGTAGTCAAGGGCAAGGCCTCGGGTTCCATAATGCTGGAGTTTAAGAAAGAGGTAGTTGTGATTAACAGTATCAAAGGCTTTTCTTAGGTCAATGAAGAATCCAATCGGAAACTCATGTTTGTCAAGGGCTGAGTAGATTACGTCAAGGAGACTAATGATTGCATCATTGGTGCTTTTTTGGGACCGGAAGCCAAACTGGCAGGGGCTGAAATATGTTGAATTTTACGAGGTAGGAACAGAGCTGTTTGTTGATAATTTTTTCAAATATTTTTTATAGAATTGGTAGATTTGATATTGGTCTATAATTGTTTATGTCCGCCAGATTGCCTCCTTTATGGACTGGCATTACTCTTGCTTTTTTAAGGATATCAGGAAAGGTGTGACACTCTATAGATTTGTTGAACAGTAGAGCTATGGGTGGGGCAAGGGCATGGAAAGCGCTCTTGTATACAATGGACGGAATTTCACTGGTGTTCCTTGCCTTGGTTTTTAGAGAGTGTATGATGGACACAACATCTGCCGGGCTGACTGGTGAAAGGAGAAGAGAGTTTGGATAGTTGCCTGAGAAATATGTGTTAATATGTGTCTGAGTCTGTGGGATTTTACTAGCAAGATTAGCACCAACCGATGAAAAGAAGCTATTAAATTCATTTGCCATTTCTAAATCAGTTGACGGTGTATACCCATCCTTATAGAGTTTTATTTAGTAATGTGAGTGTTGTTTAGTTCCTAAGATACTAGAGATTGTTTTCCATGTGATTTTCATGTTGCCTTGTGCTTTATTGAATCTGTTCACATAATATGAAAGTTTGCCTTTCTTATGATACTGGTAAGCATTAATGAGTACCTTTTAGCTACTTTTCTTTTAGCTTAGAAAAGTTTCTTTTCATATTCATGTTTCTTGTTGATTGAGTTGAGAATGTCACTTGTGAGCAATGGATTGTTTAATCTTTTGTCAGTTACTTGCTTGGTAAGAAGGGGACAATGAAGGTTGTAGAGGCTTATAATTTTGGAGAGTTAGTAAGAGGTTAGCTAATGAATTTATATCCTGAGTATTATTGAATTCAGAATCCCAGTTAATATTGTGAAATGCATTAGTAAGATTACCTAGAGCTGATTCACTGTGTAACCTGAATGAACGTTTCTTGCTCTTTGTTGGTGTTATGTCCATGTTCACTATGAGAAAGGTAGGGTAGTGGTCAGTAGTTCTGTCGTAGATTATACCAGATACAAGGGGAGCTGTTATGTTTGTCCATATGTGATCCAAGGTAGTGGCTGATGTTTGAGTGACTCGGGTAGGTTTGGTGATTGTGGGGATTAGCATACAGGAGTTCATGCTGTTAAAGAAATAGTCAACTTGAGAGCAATTTTGTTGACCCAGGCCAATATTGAAGTCTCCTCACAGAATGATGTGGTTTTTGTTGAGATTGTTGTTTATAATAAGATTCCTTAGGTTATCTGAGAAAGAAGCTATGTTAGTATTGGGAAATCTATAGATGGCTCCAATAGTCAAAGAGGATTTAAGGGATTTAATTGTAAACTGAGCAAAAGTATATTCACAGTAGTCATCTCTGTCACTAATATGAACTTAAGAAAACAAAGTGAGCTCAAATAGATAATTCCAAGAAAAAACAAACATGTAAATCTAAGTAAATCTAGAAATTTACTCAAATATAAATCTAAGTGTTATATATAAACAGGGTGAGAGTATATTCATGTGGAAAATTTTACTATGATACCGAGGTAGATGCTTATATGAACAATTATACTCTTAATTAATTCCAATAAATGATTACAAGAAACAAATACCAAGTTACTTTAAATATAACAGGGTAATAAAAAGCCCTTGGTTTAGTGACAAGGGGATTAACTAAGAACAAATAATTAAGAGTAAAAAACAAGCAATTTCAACAATAAACATAGCCAAAGGGATTGTCTTTGTTTTTTGCTTTGTTTTCCAGTTAATTAAAGTTTCATTGTTCATACTATGTGTTTTGTGTGTCTTCCCTTAATTTACCACAGACAACAGCCAAGCAGTCTTTTTTTTGTAAATGTGACAGGCATTGACACCAGCCATTAGGAAGACTGCCAAACATCTACACTCCTACACTTTCCCGTCACAACACACACACACAAATATATATATATATATATATATATATATATATATATATATATATATATATATATAATATATATATATATATATATATATATATATAACTGAAAACTCACACCCCAGAAGTGACTCGAACCCATACTCCCAGGAGCAACACAACTGGTATGTACAGGGACGCCTTAATCCGCTTGACCATCACGACCGGACATAAGGAAGTGATAGCCTGAGCTATATGAACCACTTCCCCGCCGGCACCTGGATGGTTATCTTGGGCATAGCATTTTATCAAATCACCTCATTTTTTGATTTGATAAAATGCTATGCCCAAGATAACCATCCAGGTGCCGGCGGGGAAGTGGTTCATATAGCTCAGGCTATCACTTCCTTATGTCCGGTCGTGATGGTCAAGCGGATTAAGGCGTCCCTGTACATACCAGTTGCGTTGCTCCTGGGAGTATGGGTTCGAGTCACTTCTGGGGTGTGAGTTTTCATTTGTATCTAGTCCTGGGGACCATTCAGGCTTGTTTGCATATATATATATATATATATATATATATATATATATATATATATATATATATATATATATATATATATATATATTATATATATATATATATATATATACATTTTAAGATAAATAGGAAAACCAGGATATACTGAACATCTTGTTTCAGATTCTTTACTTTAAAATGCATAACGTTTCGAATACTTCTTGTATTCATCATCAGATCTAAAAGAAAAAATAGAAATCACAATCAAATAACTGGTAAACAAAGAACTCATACTGAATATAACTGCCTATCAAAGAAAGGAAATTATTAAAAACAAAACACTTAAGCTTACTTAAAGTGATCAATACAAATAAAATTATTAACTGTCACATAGATAAAAGCTAATTCAAAAACATTAAATTACAACAAGAATTTCATAACTACTACAACAAACCATATTATTAAACTTATGTGAAGTGATCAACTGGAATGAGACTTGATAGCTACCACATAGATACTAAACACTATAACAAATATTCATATCCTGACTACAAATCTACAAAAACGTATATAAATACAAACAGAATAAGCAACAATTATAAAATACTACTCAAAATCGTATAAAAACTCAAATATTAAATAAACTAAATAACAAAAATGTATTATGTATCCTAAATAAAAGATTAGAATAATGTACAATGTCAAGACTTGAAATATGTAAGAAAAGGCAAAAAACATGGTAACTAAAACAAATTATAATAAAATTAAACTACCAGAATGAACTATAAAGCAAACAAATTACAGGGCCTACTGTGCACTACACAGTGTACAGTTGAACACGAAAGGTTGCTATTTAACAGAGGCGCAGCTCCTTTATAATAAGATTCCATTACTCTCAAATCTGACCGGCCATTTATACAATGTCCAAAATTTTAAAATCAGATTCCAGCAGAGAATGATTAAACTCATAGACAAGGTTTCTAATCTCCGAAAATGTGGTTTAGACAATGGTAATCCCGTCCTAAAAGAAACTCCCGGTGCTCAAGTATCCTAATCTTAAGTTACGAATGGAACTCCCGATATATCCAGCATTACAGCTGGAACAATTATACATATATACGATATTAGAGCACAGGGGGGT
>WNGS01021303.1:0-10822 GCA_020271785.1 Procambarus virginalis | reverse complement strand
CAGCGTCTGGGATGCTCACGGACGCAGGTTCGAATCCTCGTCACTCCCCTTCTAGATTTGTTCAGTCACTGCCCTCTCCACACGCATTTTGTAGTCACACCGAGTCACCTTACAGGTCGTGTGCAAGCGACCGCATCTAGCCCCGAAGCCCTGTTCCCTCCATTGTGTTTATGAGAGGGTTTGACGTGTGCGTCAGACCCTCTCTGTCAGTCTGTGATTCTGAGACACAGACACGCCCCTCACACGTCTCTGTGAGGGGCGTGTGTTAGTTACCTGCGTCTTCGTGTCCCTTAGTCTTCCCCCCCTCATGCCGGCTAGGGGGGGGGGGGGTAGAAATAGCATAAGCTACTCTAAATGTATTTAGATGTATTTCATTCTTATCTCAATAAACATACTTGAACTCAAGCCAGCTTCGCGACCTCCCGCCGGCCTCAAGTTGCTTTGGGCTTCGAGGACGTGCCCGATCGAGCGGGCACGTCCTCGTTGGTAGGGTCCATGTCAGTCGGGTAGGAAACGAGTTGGTTGGGATGCACCGCCCCCCCCCCTCAATAATCAAATCCACAAGAGCCGTGACGATGGTTCGAACCTATGTCCGGGAGGATCCCCGACGTGCCTTAGAAAGCGCAATACATACATTTATATGATTTGACATAAAATAATTTAAAATAAGTTTTTAAATGCAGGCGATGAGTCACAATAACGTGGCTGAAGTATGTAGACCAGATCACACACTATAAGGTGAACTGACGACGACATTTCAGTCTGTCAGGGACCATTCTCTAATAAAATCAGAGTTGCCAGGTTCCGCTTTATGTAGTGAGTTGTGCTTATTTTCAAATCTTAAGTATTTAGCTTTAAATTAGTTAAGGCTACACATTTCGCAGTTTGCACAACTTACACACACTTACAACTTACTCACAGCCCAACTTAACATTAATATGGGCCCTAAGCAAACCAGTGTGCTGGGGTTCCTACGACAACCACTCATGGAAATAAAAAGTAAGTGGTCGGTAATATTAAAAACCTAGATATTTTATTGGCACTTAACAAATCTGGTGCTAAAACATCAACAACATGCTGTGTAGCAGCATCTATACAACATGATAAACATTTGAACAATACGCAAGGCTTGAAAAAGACAAAAATAGTAATCTACACATTAGATGATGTGTGGTTGCATGTCCTATGCTTGTGGGGCCTTTTGGGTTCCACTACCGCTTAAAGGATGCAGATGGGGTCCACAACCACACACAGGAAGAAATCGAATCGAGTAACTTTCCCACAATAGACGTCAAGCTAATTGGCCGATAGTTTGACGCAAGTGATCTATCTCCTTTCTTGAAAACTGGTTTCACCTTAGCAACTTTCCATAACTCTGGCACTCTGTCGGACTCTATTGATTTATTTAATATGGCAGACAGTCGGTCTCAAAGCTCCTCTTGCATTCTTTAACCACTCTGGCAAATACTTCAGCCGGCCCTGGGGATTTGTTTGATTAGAGTTTTACTATTTGTTTAACTACATTCTCCATGGTAACTGCTAAACTAGTCAACCTGTCCTCGTCCCCACCCACATAGACTTGTTCGGCTGAAGGCATATTGTTAAGTTGCTCTTTAGTAAATACAGATATATAATATTTATTAAAAATACTACTCATCTCTTTATCACTATCTGTTATTTGACCTGTCTCAGTTTTTAATGGACCTATCCATTCCCTAGTCTTAGTTCGATGTAACTGAAAAAAAACCTTTAGGATTTGTCTTCGCTTGCCCCGCTATGCGAACTTCGTAGTTTCTTTTTGCACTCCTTGTCTCTTTTTTAACCTTTCTAACCAGTTGTACGAATTCCCGTTCTAAACTATCTTCCCCATTCTTAATCCTTTTGTACCACGCTCTCTTTTTACCTATAAGTTCTTTAGATCCTTTGTTATCCACTTTGGATCATTAGTATTACATCTATTCAATTTATATGGTATACTACGTTCCTGGGCTTTGCTTAGAATATTTTTAAGTAGGTTATATTTTGAATCCACATCGAAATCAACTTTCCGCCACCTGTCAATGGGTTCACGTTTCGCCCACTCCCCATCCCCAAGACATTCCAATCTATTTGACCCCAAAAAATCTTAGCCTATTCAAATCAGTTTTTCGAAAATCAGGCTCTTAACAGAATTTTCTCCTACAGATCTATTACATTCCATGCTAAATCTGATTTCTTGATGATCACTGTCCCTAGCTCACTCACTATTTCCATGTCCTTAATTTGTGTTTAATGAAAGACTGATTAAATGAAAGACTGATTAAAAAAAGATAGAGGCTCATGGTATTGGGGGGTGCTATATTAAGCTGGATTAGGTCATGGCTATACCAAAGGAAACAGAGAGTTAATATAAATGGAGTCAAGTCAGAGTGGGAAAATGTTGTAAGTGGAGTGCCTCAAGGCTCTGTCCTGGAAACTCTGTGTTTATAATATATATAAATGATTTAGATTCAGGTTTGAGTAGCAACATTTGCAAATTTGCCGATGATATGAAAATCGGTAGGGAAATTAATTCGGAGTCAACTCGGAGTTGAGTAATTCACTGTGACAGCACCAAAACAGGGAATAATGAAGCAGAAGATTTTCTAGAATTAATTGACGATTGCTTTATTACGCAACATATTAAGGAACCAACGCGGGGAAATAATATTTTAAATTTAGTGTTAACTAACAGGGAAACACAAATTAAGGACATGGAACATAGTGAGTGAGCTAGGGAACAGTGATCATCAAGAAATCAGATTTAGCATGGAATGTAATAGATCTGTAGGAGAAAATTCTGTTAAGAGCTGATTTCGAAAAAACTGATTTGAATAGGCTAAGATTTTTTTGGGGTCAAATAGATTGGAAGTCTTGGGGATGGGGAGTGGGCGCGAAACGTGAAAACCATTGACAGGTGGCGGAAAAGTTGATTCGATGTGGATTCAAAATATAACCTACTTAAAATATTCTAAGCAAAGCCCAGGAACGTAGTATCCCATATAAATTGAATAGATGTAATACTAATGATCCAAAGTGGATAACAAGGATCTAAAGAACTTATAGGTAAAAAGAGAGCGTGGTACAAAAGGATTAAGAATGGGGAAGATAGTTTAGAACGGGAATTCGTACAACTGGTTAGAAAGGTTAAAAAAGAGACAAGGAGTGCAAAAAGAAACTACGAAGTTCGCATAGGGGCAAGCGAAGACAAATCCTAAAGGTTTTTTTCAGTTACATCGAACTAAGACTAGGGAATGGATAGGTCCATTAAAAACTGAGACAGGTCAAATAACAGATAGTGATAAGAGATGAGTAGTATTTTTAATAAATATTATATATCTGTATTTACTAAAGAGCAACTTAACAATATGCCTTCAGCCGAACAAGTCTATGTGGGTGGGGACGAGGACAGGTTGACTAGTTTAGCAGTTACCATGGAGAATGTAGTTAAACAAATAGTAAAACTCTAATCAAACAAATCCCCAGGGCCGGCTGAAGTATTTGCCAGAGTGGTTAAAGATTGCAAGAGGAGCTTTGCGACCGACTGTCTGCCATATTAAATAAATCAATAGAGTCCGACAGAGTGCCAGAGTTATGGAAAGTTGCTAATGTGAAACCAGTTTTCAAGAAAGGAGATAGATCACTTGCGTCAAACTATCGGCCAATTAGCCTGACGTCTATTGTGGGAAAGTTACTCGATTCGATTTCTTCCTGTGTGTGGTTGTGGACCCCATCTGCATCCTTTAAGCGGTAGTGGAACCCAAAAGGCCCCACAAGCATAGGACATGCAACCACACATCATCCAATGTGTAGATTACTATTTTTGTCTTTTTCAAGCCTTGCGTATTGTTCAAATGTTTATCATGTTGTATAGATGCTGCTACACAGCATGTTGTTGATGTTTTAGCACCAGATTTGTTAAGTGCCAATAAAATATCTAGGTTTTTAATATTACCGACCACTTACTTTTTATTTCCATGAGTGGTTGTCGTAGGAACCCCAGCACACTGGTTTGCTTAGGGCCCATATTAATGTTAAGTTGGGCTGTGAGTAAGTTGTAAGTGTGTGTAAGTTGTGCAAACTGCGAAAATGTGTAGCCTTAACTAATTTAAAGCTAAATACTTAAGATTTGAAAATAAGCACAACTCACTACATAAAGCGGAACCTGGCAACTCTGATTTTATTAGAGAATGGTCCCTGACAGACTGAAATGTCGTCGTCAGTTCACCTTATAGTGTGTGATCTGGTCTACATACTTCAGCCACGTTATTGTGACTCATCGCCTGCATTTAAAAACTTATTTTAAATTATTTTATGTCAAATCATATAAATGTATGTATTGCGCTTTCTAAGGCACGTCGGGGATCCTCCCGGACATAGGTTCGAACCATCGTCACGGCTCTTGTGGATTTGATTATTGAGGGGGGGGGGTTGCATCCCAACCAACTCGTTTCCTACCCGACTGACATGGACCCTACCAACGAGGACGTGCCCGCTCGATCGGGCACGTCCTCGAAGCCCAAAGCAACTTGAGGCCGGCGGGAGGTCGCGAAGCTGGCTTGAGTTCAAGTATGTTTATTGAGATAAGAATGAAATACATCTAAAATACATTTAGAGTAGCTTATGCTATTTCTACCCCCCCCCCCCTAGCCGGCATGAGGGGAAGACTAAGGGACACGAAGACGCAGGTAACTAACACACGCCCCTCACAGAGACGTGTGAGGGGCGTGTCTGTGTCTCAGAATCACAGACTGACAGAGAGGGTCTGACGCACACGTCAAACCCTCTCATAAACACAATGGAGGGAACAGGGCTTCGGGGCTAGATGCGGTCGCTTGCACACGACCTGTAAGGTGACTCGGTGTGACTACAAAATGCGTGTGGAGAGGGCAGTGACTGAACAAATCTAGAAGGGGAGTGACGAGGATTCGAACCTGCGTCCGTGAGCATCCCAGACGCTGCCTTAATCGACTGAGCTACGACATGGTCAAAAGGAGTTGAAACCGAAGTTATATTGAACTTACTGGATCCTGCAGCCTCTCCGAGGCACAAACCAGGGTTTTACACAACTCCCCTCATGCACTCGAGCTATGTCAATAGGCCGTTCTCCCTCATCGCCCTTACTTCATTTCACTCAGAAATCATTGTTCATTTGATGCATCGCGCAATTGTGATTTCTGTGTGTACTAGTGTTGGTGTATCTATGAAACAATGAAACACAAAAAAACAAACACAACTTTATTGAAGTTCAGCTAGGCTTCTAGAGGTCATCAAAATAACAAGGATATGTTGGTTTTATTCATAACGTTAAAGAATAAATAGTAGGAGGAGGCATCCAGGAACAATGAAACACAAGCAAACAAAAACAACTTTATTGAAGTCCAGCTAGGCTTCTGGAGGTCATCAGAATAATAGGGACATGTAGATTTTATTCATAACGTTTAAAAAACAAATAGTAGGAGGAGGCATCCAGTGTACATTTATATTTCTCCAGTAAGCCCCTGCCAATGACAAAGGGATACCTCTCCTTTGGGTTGGATGGACACTTAAGTCATCCTTCACATATACGTCTCCCCCCATGTGTAACTGAAGTTTTTTGGGAGGACATTTCTCGAGTCCTATTCTCTTTAAATAAAACATTGAGACAAACGTATTCTTCGTACCCGTATCGACTTTTATTTTGTTTGTGCATTGGTCACGTTTCGATGAAGCAGGTAGTGGAATCCTAAGGTAAGATGATGTGGCCCTACACAACCCAAACACTTTATTTTGAAACCTTGGGAGGTTCTTGAAATAGAGATCAGAATTATTGTGTTTAAATTGTTGTATAACGTGGTATTCAGTCATAAGAGGAAAACTAAAAAAAAGTACAGGGCGCGGGACTATGCCATGAAAATTGTCCATTTGTGGCGGTAAAATTTCGGCTTTGATGACCAACTCCTTGTTGTTTTGTAGATATAATTTAACATTTTCGACAGTCCTAACATTTAAAGTATTGACTCCCTCAAAGAAGCTGGCTTTACTATATTTGCTGGCAGACACATTCTTATCCAAGCCAAGTTCTCTTGCATCTCGGTCTTCCATGATATTGGCTGAGGTGCCAGTGTCCACAAAAAAAGTGCAGGACTTTCCGTTCACCTTGGCTTGGAGGCAATTATGATTCTCCAGGGCAATCTTCTCCAAACCATTCATGCTTGGGGGCTCAGTGCGTATGGGAGGGAGAAGAAGGTATATTGTTAGAACCTCTCCATCGGGGCTGACCTCATATTTGGTAACTTCATCGGTGTATTTTGGTCTTTTCCCGGGATCATTGGTGGGCGGACCGCCATCCCCCATCATCTTGCAGCTATGACCCACTACTTCATTCCTCTGTGTGTCCATAATTTAACTTTACAAATGAAGTGAGAGGAGGACAAGAGCTGAAGCACTACTTCTTCGTCACTCTCGTCTTACACTCTCGTTCACCAAAAAAATTATATCCCACTTACTTCTGGATACATGTCTAGATACTTTACTACCTTTAACTTACAATTACTCTTATAAGAGTATAAATTATATATTTTAAAACAAATCTGTTATATTTGTAAACATATTGAAAACTTTATGTATTTCCAAATACTCATTGGTAAATACATAAGCACTGTATAATTTGTGAGACAAATATTTAATCAGTTCAGAAGGGTCGCAAAATCTGAATATTTTGCGCCGTTTTGGAGAGTAAACAAGGTACAAGAAGGTGCAGCTCCGTTGGAGAACGTATAATGGTCCTGAACTGGAGAATTTTAAGAACGCGAATTCAACCAGGACCGACTTGATGCTGGACCATTATCAAGTCGATTGTGAAGAGACGATGTTGTTGTTGTTAAAGATTTAGCTACTCAGGACGAAGTGTCCATGTAGCACGAGCTATGGTTACCCCGTAATTGAGTTTGGTTATACATAATAACCTTTTTCCTGTGATATATGGGTCTAAGTTTAAAATGGAGGAGGAGATTTCTCCTTTTTCCCTGGTTATATATCGCTTCTGTTTTAGTGCACTGGTTTTAATCTTGTTTTATTAACATTATCTTGGTGGTGGATGTAGATGCAGAATGCTCACTAATGAGTCCCATTCCTCAACAGCTTTTCTAATCATTGTAGTCGCGGTGGAATGTGCATCTAATGCAGCTGCTGTCGTTGGATTAATGCTGAGTTTAATGCGCAGGGGTTCAGTAGCTTCACATTCCAGTAAGAAGTGCAATAGTGGCGCCTCTGCTTCAGTTTCACATATGTGACATTCTTTAACTATTGGGTTCATTACCTCCCAGCAGCACTTGTAACCAAGCCTGAGTCTGTGTATGGCTACTGCAATGTCTCTGGATATTTTTTTGCCAGGCTTGAAAGAGGAGTAACCAGTGGCTTGTTCGTACCATATCGCAGTGGATCTTCCTTCCGCTACTTTGGCTCTGTGGCGACTTTTGATAGTTGAGAATATTTTCTTCTTGATTTGCTCCTTTATCTGTGAGAAACTTGGAGGTATTTGAACCTGTACAGCGGGTAGAGCAGTGGCAGTTTTTGCTAGTGAGTCTGCCTTTTCATTACCATCTATGCCAATGTGAATTGGTATCCAATTTAGGGTGATTGACAGCCCTCGATTATGGGCTTCTTTTCCTATATGTTGAATTTCTGTGAGAAGTTGTATATTATCTCTGTGCTGACTGGATAACAATTCCTGGAGCGAAGATTTAGAGTCTGTATGAATGATGACATTATGTAAATTATTCTCAATTGTATAGTTTATTGCCTCCTTCAGGGCATATAATTCTGTTTGCAATGTTGAGCACCCACTATTCATGCTCCAGTAAGCTTCATGGTTGGTAGTGTAAACTGCTGCCCCAGCAGAACCTTTTTCTTGATCAACCGATCCGTCTGTGAAGATGTGAGTCGTTGTGGGTCTAGAGATAGTTTCCATTTGTTATTCTATTACTTCCTTGAATCCTCTGCGGGTCACATGCTGATTTTTTAACTGGTCAATCAATGATTGATTATTTCAATGATTATCTTTAGATTCGATTCTTCCCATGGAGGAGGCTGTCGAAAGTGTTGATATGGTCTATCTTCCCCTTTGTTTTTAATGGTCCATTTCAGGTCCATTTTCTCTAAAATCTTGACCACATTATCAATCCATGAGCTTGTTCTATACAGAAGGTTTTTCTGAAAGGATCTCTGTATGCTGTCCTTGATTGACAGCCTGGCGGTTGTTCCAGTAAGTTTTCCTATTATGGTGGCTATCCTTTGTTTCATCCTGTTTTCTAATGCTGGTAAATTTGTTTCCATTCTAAGGTTCTCTCTACGCGTCCATATAGGTGCTCCCAGCATTGTTCTCAGAGCATCATTTTGAGACACTTCCAGTTTATCCCATTGGTTATCACTGAGGGATGTAAGAGCAGGAGCAGCATAGTCGATGAGTGACCTAACTGCTTGAACGTAGTACATTTTGAGTATTGGTAGAGATGCACCCTCTCTAAGAATGGTCAGAGAGCGCAAAGCTGAGTTTCTGGCTTTACAGCGTTGCCGAAGATATTCAATTTCTTGAGTGAATTTCAACTGGTTGTCTATTATGACTCCTAGGTATTGAAAAGAGGTAACCCACTCGATTTCTTGTCCTTGTATTGCCAGTCTGATGTCTTGAGTTCTCATTTTAACGGCCATTGCTTTTGTTTTATTGCTGTTTATTTTCACTGCTATGCGTTCCGCTTCCCTGCTGATATATCTAGGCATTTTTGTGCATGGTTCCTTGCACCTTTGCCTTGATGATGACCACAAAGTCGTCTGCATAGTTAAGAAGTTTGGCTTTTGGTAGCTTGAGCTTCATGAATTGTTCCATGAGACAGTTGAAGAGGAAGGGGCTTAGTATTCCTCCCTGCGGAGTTCCATTTTCCAGCCTCTTTGAGGTCGATGTTTTTCCTTGGAATTTGACTTTAGCTTCTCGGTTAAGCAGGCTTCCTTTGGCAAAAGCAAGAGCGTGTCCTTTGATTTCCTTATCCACAAGGCAGCACAGTGTAGCTGGAGCACTGGCTAACTCGAAGGCTTTTTCAAGGTCTAGAAAAATAAGGATTCCAGGTTTGTCATTGATTTTATCCAGGAGGGAGGTAAGGCATTCTGTGGTTCCAACACCTTTTCTGTAAGCAAACATATTTTGGTGTAGTGGATTGGCTTTCCATTCAATTCGATTAAGGGCCATTCTTTCTGCAGTTTTGGCCAGACAGCTTGTTAATGAGATGGGTCTTGGATTTCCTGGGTCTTTAGGTTTTGGAATGGGAACTATAATTGCACTGTTCCAAGAGAGTGGTCGGGTTCTTGTCACCCATACTCTGTTGATGAGATTCAAGAAGGCTTCTTCACCCTTTTCTCCTAGCTTGGCTAGCATGTTGTAAGTGATTTTGTCCTCGCCTGGAGCTGTATTTTTAGTTTTCTTTGTAGCACTTCTGAGTTCTTTCAGATTGAAAGGTTGGTCTAGTTCGTCAGGTAAGGCTAAAGCATCATCTATTTTTTCCATCTTGCTGCTTGAAGTCTTTGTTGGTGAGTCAGAGTTGCTTGAGGAAGTTGAGTGGAACTGGCTCTTGAAGCAAATAGATTTGCTAGCCTTTCTGCTTCTTGCTCTGGATGAACATGGTGCGGCGGAGCAGGAGGCGATTTTCCTTTGGCCTTGTTGATCTGCCAGATGTCGCCCAGGATGTATGCTGATTTAGCTTGGCACACCACTCGAGCCATTTTTCTTCTCTGATTTTTGCTGTTTCTTCGTGCACATGATCTCGGACAGCTCTAAGAAGTCCTAGATTAGCTTCGGTTCTATCTCTTCTGAAATTCTTTCGTGCACGATTTAGTCTGTTATGTAGCTCTTTGATCCTATCAGTAATACCAATGGTCCTTGTGTTGTTGGGTAATTGTTTTCCTCTTGGGGATGGCGTGATTTGCTGCTCTATGTATTGCATTTACTAAATCTTTTTCCATTTCTTCGGTGTTGTCAGGAGGAGTGTAGTTTTGGTGCCAAGTTTCGAGAGCTTCCTGAAACTTCGTCCAATCTGCCTTGATAAAGTCCCATCCGGGCTCGGGAGCTGGAGGTCTAGGAGGTAGTGCTATATTAATAACTGTTTTTGTAGCAAAGTGGTCACTAGTCAGAACATGATCCACTGACCAATGACACAACTCATAAATACTGGTGGAGACAAACGTGAGATCCAGCTTTCCCCACCAGTGTGGGTTGGTTCCGTCGAATTAAGCAGACTGATTTCTGGCACTTCATCCAAAAGATGTTCAATATGTCTTCCGTTGGCGTCGGTTCTTGCTGAATCAAGTAGTAATTCACTATGAGCGTTAAAGTCGCCAGAGATGATAGTAGGTGTAGTGACTGCTATTTCAAAGATTGTTGAGAGATCCATGTCATGTTCTCTCTGGCTCTTGTATACATTGAAGATGGACAGCGTTGAGTTCCTCATAGTGAGCTTAACTCCCATAATTTCGACGTTCTCGCCACAGTTGGGCAGGTCTGTGATTGCCGTGGCATTGATATGATTTCTTACTAGAATTGAAATGCCTCTGGTGCCACCTTGTGCCATGGGGCAGTGGAATCCTTGATATCCTGGGATATTGATATATCTGTCAGTCCTGGTGAGTGTTTCTGAAGTAGAACAATATCAATACTATCCTTGAGAAGCACTGCTCTGAGTGTTTGTGCTTTGCTTTTGAATCCTTGATATTCCATTGTATAATTTTGAGATTCTCCATATTTCCTTTATAGCGGAATCATTGAGTCCATGTGTTT
>WNGS01021298.1:0-12366 GCA_020271785.1 Procambarus virginalis | reverse complement strand
AGGTGACATGGTCGTGGTTACAGGTGTTGTGTGATTTAAAGGGCAGTCGAGTTGTAGGGTTCTCGAATTCTTGGATGATGACTCACTTTGAACTATTAAGCTTGACCATTTATACTTGCTTAAATTATTGATACTTAGTATCTGAAATATAATTGAAAGTTATTATTTAACTGTGTTTAACTTTGTTACCTGGAGTTTGAGTGAGATGAGGAAACCTCAGCGGTTTCTGGTTTCATGATTTGAATGAGTACATGATACAGAGGGAGCATACCTCTTGATAATATCCTTGAGTATATTATGTTGATACGGACAAGTTCCATTCCTTGTCTGGTATGTAAATGATCTAGAATGGATGGTGGCAGCATTTTCTATTTTCTATTTCCTACTTCTATTTTCTAATTTCATCTTCTACTATCTACTCTATCATTTTCTACTTCTACTATCTACTTTCCTACTCTACCTATCTACCCTTCTACCTCGTCTACTTCTCCTACTCGCTTCTTACTTACTCGATATCATCATTCCCCCCCCCCCCCCCCGTTACACGGCCAACCACAGGGAAACAGCAAAATCTCTCAAATACAAGCGACTGGCAGGCCAATACCTCTTTGTTCCCATGGAGTCTGAGACGCATGGCCCCTGGGGCAAGTAGTGCCTTGGGATTTCTCAAAAGGAATTGGGTTCCAAGCTCATTGACGTCACCAGAGACCCAAGGGCTTTCAGTTTTTTGTTTCAGCGCCTCAGTGTGGCGATCCAGAGGGGAAATGCTTGCTGCGTCCTCGGTTCCTGTCCGGAAGCGGAGGAGCTTCAAGAGAGATCCATAACCTTTAGGCATTTGTCTTGTATGTTTTGTAACCTTTAAATACACAAGAAACATAAAAAAAAAGGAAGGGGGTGGTAGGAGAAAAGCACACAGAAACTGTATTGGAGGGGACCTACATTCCCCTCCAATGCGTTATGTGTGATTTCCTCCGAGGCTATGGGTCCCCCTTCTTCCAGCCAGAGGTGGTACTCCCTTAGTATAAAATATATATATATATATATATATATATATATATATTATATATATATATATATATATATATATATATATATATATGTCGTACCTAGTAGCCAGAACGCACTTCTCAGCCTACAATGCAAGGCCGGTTTGCCTAATAAGGCAAGTTTTCATGAATTAATTGTTTTTCGACTACCTAACCTACCTTACCTAACCTAACCTAACTTTTTCGGCTACCTAACCTAACCCTAACCTATCAAAGATAGGTTAGGGTTAGGTTAGGTAGGGTTGGTTAGGTTCGGTCATATATCTACGTTAATTTTAAATCCATTAAAAAAAAACTTGACCTCATACATAGTGAAATGGGGTAGGTTTATCATTTCATAAGAAAAAAACATTAGAGAAAATATATTAATTGCATGAAAACTTGGCTTATGTAGGCAGAATGCGGGCGCTTGACGAATGAGATAGAGAGAGCTAAGAGAGAGAGATGCGTTTGAGCTACTAGAGACGAAGATATATGGAGTAAGAGATATATGAGAGATATAGATAGAGTCGATTAGCTAGATGATATATATAGAGATATTTATATTAATATATATATATACTATATATTTATGTCCCTCTCTTTCTCTTACTACTCTACTTTATCTACTCTATATATTTCTATAGTTCTCTTCTCTCCTTCTCCTATATATATCCGTATATCAACGTAGGGTTGCCATATCCAAATTGCTGAAAGTAGCGAGCTGTGGTCTAAAAGTAGCGAATTTGTAATAAGAGTAGCCCAATTTTTGTCTAGTGACTGATACGGGTTTCAGAGTAATATATTTTGATAGATAGAGTACACTACACGATTGTAATTGTTTTATTGTTATTATCACTAAATTACACTAAAATCATTGTAGTATATATAAATAATATATATATATAAAAGACGATAGATCATATATATATAGTATGATATATATATATATATATATATATATATATATAATATACTTATATATAATCTATATATATATATACTTCTATCTATATATATATTGTTATGCCAGACTGCAGTAGCTTAGGTTTGGCTGTATTGGGCTCATTTGGGTTAGCTTAGGATGGGTTAGGTTGGGTTGGGCGCATTTCCTATCGCCTAATACTCTGTTCACCCTAGCAGTAAGTGGGGTACCCAGGGTAAATCTGCTTGTTGTATTGTTGTATCCATGGGAGGGTCAATAATTCGACCCTTTGCAGGTGGGGGAACCTCGATGTAAGCCTATAATATGACCGAAAAAGCAAGATTAATAATTCTAACACGAATTTTCTCAATATTTTTTATGTTTCTTTATACTGTCGATGGCAATTAAAAAATCAGTTTTCCAAAATTCATTTTTATTTCTAGTCTGACGGCGACGCTTGAACGCCTTTCGTAATAACGTATTACATTTTCAAAGACTTTAGTTTACACACACACAGCTTGTAACCTGAAACACTTAACAGAGTTTTACTAATTCTAACGCTAAACATCTTGTCTTATATACTCGCATTTGGGTGAGGTGATATGTTGAAAACAGTTTTGGATGAGGTGAACAAACTTTTGACCAACACAAGACAGAACACGGTGCAATGGGTATAAATTGGATAAGTGAAAGGGAAGAGTTGGAAGTAACTGCAAAGGGCTATTGGCCTATACTTCCTCTTGATGCTTCTATATTGGTACAGAGTCTTGAAGTGGATAGAATATAGATGTGCAATAAATTGGTTGTTGATTGCTGATGTTGACTTTTTGATGTGTAGTGCCTCTCAGATGTCAAGCCGCCTGCTATCGCTGTATCTATTGATGATTTCTGTTTTGTTGGTTAAGACTTCTCTGGTGATGGTCTGATTGTGGAAGAGATTATATGTTCCTTAATGGAGCCCTGTTGCTTATGCATTGTTAATCGCCTGGAAAGAGATGTTGTTGTCTTGCCTATATACTGAGTTCTTTGAGGCTTACAGTCCCCAAGTGGACATTTGAAGGTATAGACGACGTTGGTTTCTCTTAAGGCATTCTGCATTGTGTCTGGAGAGTTTTTCATGAGTAGATTGGCCGTTTTTTTGGTTTTATAGTTAATGGTCAATTGTATCTTTTGATTTTGTCTGTAGGGATAACGTTCCTATTAACAATATCTTTCAGGATCCTTTCCTCCGGTTTATGAGCTGTGGAAAAGAAGTTCCTGTAAAAATAGTCTTATAGGGGGGGTACAGGTGTTGTGTTAGTTGACTCTTAAAGAGGTTGCATGGCGTTTCACCTTCCTTTCTATGATGTTTTCGACGAAACCATTGGAGAAGCCGTTGTTGACTAAGACCTGCCTTACCCTACAGAGTTCTTCATCGACTTGCTTCCATCCTGAGCTGTGGCTGAGAGCACGGTTGATGTAAGCATTGACAACACTTCTCTTGTACCAGTCTGTATTATCAAATCTATATTATCAGACAGGTACAAGAGAAATGTTGTCAACGCTTACGGCGACCGTGCCCTCAGCCACAGTTCAGAATGGTAGCAAGTCGATGAAGAACTCGATGAAGAACTCTGTAGGGTAAGGCAGATCCTAGTCAACAATTTATCTTTTGTGGTTTATATTGTGGTTTATATAACTTAGATCCATTTTTAATAGATCAATTAAAGGGCAATTTGAGTAGAATCATTGGAAAACATTTGTCTCATTAATTCATTGTAAATATTTTCTATCTTATGCTATGATTATCCTTGGGTGGGCCTGAGTGTGGTTATGAATGGGAGCTGCACCGGATGGGCCAATAGGCCCTCTAATGTTCAACTCACCAAGTGTCTGAGCTCCGTGGAATAGAGAGGGGGGGGGGGAGGTCTGTAGTTGACAGAGACTGTCCCGCCCCGCCGGCAGACCGCCTGTCTGGACGGCTGGCCGCTGCTGTCTGTTCTTCTGTCTATGGCTCTGCTTCTGCTGTCCTTCTCCTCATCCTGAATCGATATCTCTCCGAGTATATATTGGGAAACCTAGTGGCTAACTCCGCCACAAGTTAGATAGCCTCCGGCACTCTACCAAGCCACTCCTTAAACGTCGGCATGTTTGAAGGCTACCCGGCTCAATTATAAGATTAGCGAGAGCTAGGTGAGATTCGCATGACCTGACCTCAGGTCAACTCGGTGTCATTAACACTAGAGGTGTGAGATCCAGGCCAGACAAGCTGGCGTCTGTCAAAATCCTTGTCTGTGACTCATATATCTCCATGTATGTATTAAATAAAATTAAACCAAACACCTACGGTGTTACAGCCGCCCCACCTGCTTGATCAGCTCCGAAGTGTACATAGGTGTCAGCCAGGGTGGATACACATGTGTAGTCCCACACCAACTGTCTACCCTCCTTCCATGAGTATATGGTGATGCCATCAGGGCGAAGTGCGGGGAAATCCGGGTTCTGGACCCCTAGGATGTGAGGTTCTCTCTCCGCTGGGCACTTAGCTGAGACGAGGCTTCTCTTGATGATGTCATTGACCTCGTTGTTGTCTTGCATGCCAGCCCTTTGTGCTTCCGCAATGCAACCCATGCAGTCCGTATTGGTCTGCTTCCACCCTGTTGCAAATACACTTGTATTCAGTGTGAATTGGGGCACCAAGGCGGAGGGCCACTGCTACACGAAGGGATTCTGGATCTAGGCGCGTGCCCATTGCTGACATGGGTACTGCCAGGAGGAAGTCTCCTGCATGGGGGGCATGCACTGCTCTGAGGCAGGCTTTCTCCTTGTCTGATGTTGCGGCGCTGAGCATGGCATCAGCTACTTTTTCCACTAGAGGGTGGTCCCAGCCGGACTGTTTGTGTTGTTTTGCTGGCTCTATAATGGTTGCTGGGGCTGCCAGAACATCCCACTGATTTGAACATTCAGTGAAAGCAGGATCGTGTATTCCTGCTGAATCTCTCAAGGTTGCAGGTAAGATATCTCTGACGAGGTCGTGCGATGCGTGGGAGGAGGAAAGGAAGGCTGGTAGAGCAATTTGGGAGGCTGTGCGGACACGAAGGCCGCCAAGTCTTACAGGAAGGGTTGCTTGCTCCCACTGAGAGTCGTCCAATGGCAGGTTCAGGACTTTCACCAGCATGGACCTCAGAAGGGTGTCATACACATTTAACTTAGGGCTGCTGTAGGATGGAGAACATCTCAGAAAGTAGGTCAACTTAGGGAGAGACAGGCATCTTGTGAGGAGAAAGAGAGCATCATGGGCATCAATCTTGTCAATCCTGTCCAACATTCTCTTTAGATCAGTGATTTTTGCAGCCAGGACCTCCTCGATTGCTCGTGGGCCAATGGGGGCACCCAGGAGAGTGCAGTCCGGTGGCTCGACAATGAGAATGTCTGGAAGAACATTTTGTATCTGCCCAGTGATGTCTGGGTTGCGGGAGATTATTTCACACTTGGATGCATTGAGAATGAGGCCTAAGGCTGCTCCCTGCTCCTGGATTTTCCTTATATCCTCCAAAATGGTGCTGCTAAAGTATTCTGTATAAAGTATCACAGAGTGTAGATAAAAAAAAAACAGTTACAAGTTCATCCAACATCCTCACCTCACAGGACGGCCTGTCATACATGGAATCAGGAGAAAGCATGAGTAAGGCTATTTACTATTAGCCTCCACTAGCAAAATCTGGGTAGAGCACAGGAATATCTTCCAATATTCCTGAGTGTGGATTGCCGGCCTGGCTGCCAGATGGTCTAGACGTGTTCGCCAAACGCTCCCCAGTTGTTACTAGGCGTTCCGTGTGGGAGGGGTGTGGTTGTTGAGTCGGCGCCATGGTAACACCCCTCCCCCCTATTCACCGCTCTCAGACCGTGGGTCTGGAATTTTCTGGACGTGCGTCATACCTGGCCATTGAGATTGTCCTGTTGGATATGCTGTGTGTTTGGGTTGTCGATGTGTATAGGCTCCAACTGCTGACCAACCATCGGGCATTTGTGAAGTTTAACTCCACTGCTGTCTATACGGACTTCGTAGCCCGTTACGATGGGCGCTCTCTTCCTCTCCCTGGGGATGGTAGTACCGTCACTATCTCTAACCGGTGCTGCTCGTTAACGTATGTTGCCCTGTTCGGTGTGCTGTTTGAGTTTATAGAGTCCTTGCTTCGACGGTACTTTGGCCGTTTTGGGACTGTAGTTTCCATCCGGATGAACTCCGTCTCTTTGGGCAGGTGGTGTGGGGTTTCGTGTGGGACCCGAACTCTCGGCCTGCGGCTCAAGTCACCTGTTCCCTCCACGGTGACCTTGATGGGCTACACTATGCGGGCGTTCTACGCAGGACAGCCTCGACAATGTTTTCGTTGTGGCCTTGAGGGGCACCAGGCGGCCACTTGTACTGGGGTACCGGCTGCTCCAGTTAATTTGTTTAGAGAAGAGGATTTCCCTCCGTTGGTGGTGCAGGATGTGTCGCCTGGTATTGGAGTGGGTGGGGAGGTTTCACCGCCGCCTGCTGGCCCGGTGGTGGTCCCGGCTGGTGGGCCGGTGGGTACGTGTGGTGGTGCTTGTGACGATGTGGTGGTGGTGTGTGTGCGGCCCCGCCCCTGCGGTCATCCTCTACCCTTCCTGGGATTCTTCGCTTGTGCAGGCCTCTTCTCCTCTGGCCGTGTCTTCGTCGTCGCGGGCTCCTTCGCCTGTGCGGGTCCCTTTTCTCCCGCTAGCCGCACCTGTTGGTTCTTCGGTTCCGGTGTCCTTGGTGGGTGGCAGCCTCATCCCTGGTGTCGTTGAGGCTGACTTTGTGTGGTCGTGCTACCTCGGTTATGAGGCGGCCGGCCAAAGGGTCTTCTCGGGCGACACCTGTAGGGGGTGACAGCTCTGACAATCAGCGGCCTGTCCCTAAGCGTTCTCGTCAGGATAAGGATGGGTCGCCTCCCCGTGCATGGACTGATGAATGCGACGATGTGGATGACGATGCTGTGGGTGGCCTTGTGCTGCCTCCTGTGTTGAGTCCTGCGCCTCCTGCTGATGGCTCCCCGCCGTGGGCGGTTGCCCCTGGTGACCGTGACCTTGTGGTGGTGTTGACGAAAGATGCGCGCCGGGGGGTGTGGTCCTCTGCTCCTGTTCCTGGTGGTGAGGGACGTGGCGCGTCTGACGGTGCCACCTGTGTGGGGCTCTGTGAGGCGTCCGACGTGGGACCTGGTGTGCAAGCTGGTGTGGGGCCTTGTGCGCTGCCCGGTGTGCTTTCCCGTGCGCAGCCCCGTGACCGGCCCCTTAAGAAGAAGCCCTTCCCTGTCGTCTTCCCGTCCGGGGAGGTGTTTGATGGGTCTCGTCCTCTGAGGTGTGGCTTTGATGGCCTGGTGCGTCCTGTCCCGGTGGACTCTTTCTTCCATTTGGGTTCTGCGGGTGCGGGGTTTTGTCACTGGGGTACCGAATTTAATACCTCGGCCTTGTGCGGCTCCTGGCCGTCCGGTATCTGATAACGAGCAGTTGGTTTGGGAGGCTTCCTGCTTGCGTTTTCCGGAGCAGGAATACCCGGAGAAGTATGAGTAGTCCGTTTTTTTTGTCTTTGTTTGCTTGGTGCTTATTCTTGTATGTGTGTGTGATGTTGTTGCACGGGTGCGTGTTCTTGTGTGTGCGGGTGTGTGGTGTGGCTTTTGAGGCCTGTTGTTTTTGTTTGTCATTTTCTTCGCCTGTGTTGTGTGTCGTATGTGTGTTCTGTGCTGCGATTGTGTTTCTTTGTATGCACTTGATGTTCTGTTTTGTGTCCAATTTATATTGTTCTATACATTACTATGTTGATAATATACATTGCTGTAAATGCTTCACCACGTGCTACTAATACAAATAATCTCTAACAGAACCTACACACTTAAACTAACCTAACCTATCCCTAAATATGCACAATATGCTAGTATATTACAATACTGTATTAATTTATATTTGAGAAAATTCCCGTTTTGAATAAATAGCATGTAAAAAATTATGAATGCATATGTGGGGTCGACCGCTGGATGTAATGGACTTGAGTCGAGGACGGGGTTGCTGGGTGACTTGGTTTATTCGAAGGTGACTTCGAATAGGTCAATAAACAGCCTAAGAATAAGAAATATTTCCTTAGTGATAGGAAATGCTACCAACCATATCTGTCCAGCACGCGATTCCTGATTTATGAGTAAAAATTTAACCCATCTGTACTGCTGAATTGATGACCATTATGTTTGGGTTGTTGTGGGGACCATGTTATGTTTACTATGAGCACTTTAGTATAACATGCGAGAACATGTCTTAACAGCATTATGGGCCCCTGGGCAAACCAGTGTGCTGGGGCCACTACGACAACCACTCAGAGGAATGCAAAGTAAATGGTTGATAATATTAAACATATAAATATTTTATTGACTCTTCAACAAAATTGGTGTTAAAGCATTATAAACATGCTGTTGAGCAGCAACTAATCAGCATGATAAACATTTGAACCCTACACAAAGCTTGAAAAACATTATAATACTCAGTAAGCTACACATATTAGGTGGCCCAATATGAAATTACTACGAACTTCTTATTATAAAAAGCATTTGTGGCATTTCTTTCCAGAGAATTGCTTTATTATTGGCTTGATGTCAGTAGTTTTCAGGATGTCATTTTCCATGCACATGAGTGAAAGCCAGTTCAAACTATACTGCCTAATTGTGCTACGAAACAGATTTCTTATAGGTTTCAGTCTTGAAAAAGAACGTTCTCTTGTACAGTTGGTCACCATTATGCACATGAACAGTTTAAGTGCAATTTCAACATTCGGGAATACAGATTTCAAATTGCGCTAAATTATTTTTCTGTACAGTGCAGAGAGAGTCTCACAATTTCATCTAGAGCAATGTTGTGCTTGAGATGCTCACATTCATTTAAAAGGTCATCATTATTTAGGTCTTTTTGATACATATTAGCCAGATGTTCACACTTTTTCTTTAGTGCATCAGAAGCAATGGTTTTCAATTCACTGAAGATAGAATACAGATTTACAATCTGTGAATAAGTCTCTGCACGTTTTGTCAGTTCAAAGATTAGTATCCAGAATAGGAAGAAAAGTTTCCACCTTAAATTTTTCGGTTTTAATGAGAAGAACGTCTTCTGCTGATCCATCATATCGACTGAGACGAACACTTCGTTTTCGTTCCCGATTTTTCCAATCATTGTAATCTGTATCCGGACACAAACTCCTGGCTTTGAATTGATATTTACTAAAATTGCCTCTAATTTCTTGAAGATAGGTTTTCATACTCATGAAGATTCATGGTTCACATCCATTGAGTGCAGGACATTGTTTGTTTTGTTCATTCTTTCTTGCATGTCATTCCAAAGAATTGTGAGAAAGATTGTTTCCAGGATTTCCATTTTTTTGCTCAATCCTTCCCTCAATCCTTCAAACCATCATCAACTATGTATTCACTTGCTGTTCATTGTCAGCTGATAAAGAATCGGTGCATGTTTTATTTTCTCAAAATCTCCCATACAGAACATGAACAGCATCAAAATGTGCTGATCATCGTGTGTCAGACAGACAGTCGCTTGACCACAAAATCTTTTCATAAAGATAATGCCAATACATTCCATTGATGAGTAGAACCAGCAAATAATGAATACAGTTGTTGAACGAAGTCAAAGAATTTGACAGTCTGTAGACAACACTGCTGCTTTTACTCCCACCAAGTTCAGGCTGTCCAGCACAGGGGACATAGATGGCAAACTCATTGAGTTGATGAATCCGTGCTTGCAGTCCAGTATATCGTCCAGTCATATTTGAGGTATTATCGTATGACTGATCACGGTAGTTTGATAGTGGCATTTTGTTCTCATTAAGAAACTACACGACAGTGTCTGTTAGATCATTGCTCCATGAGAAAAGATTGAGATGAACATCAAAAACGTTCCACAGACTCACAGTCTTTAATGTATCGGACAGGATATGTCAGTTGATCTGTGCGAGAGATGTCTGGAGTGGAATCTACACTTACTGAATAATATGTTTTTACTCTTTTACTTCTTCAAGAATAGTGCAAAAAATCTGTTGTCCCATTAATTTAATAAATTCCACACAAATATTTGCAGATAAATATGACGGATTCCCTTGTCCAGGATTTCCATACATTTTGAGATGTTCTTCCAAGAAAGGGTCAAATTCACTCAGCAGGTCTAGTATACCTAAATAGTTGCCTTTTTTGCCGACCCAATAATCTGATTTTCTCCATAAAATGGCAAACCTCTAGAGGCCAGAAAGCGAATTACAGAAACCACATGTGTCAAACACTTTATGCCAATATTCCTGCTCTGAGCGATATTTCTCAAGTAATAAAGAATCTACAAGTAATTCTCAATCTAAAGAATCTGTTTCTTTATGCTGTATCAAATATGCTGTCAGGCACTTTCCATGTTCTTCTCATATTCAGTTTCATATTCTACAATAACATTGCTGTGCTTCCAGTCATTGAACACCAATGTCGCAAAGGGAGATTCTATCTTGAACAATAGGGGATATACAAAGCAGTACAAACGACCTTGGGATGGTGAATAGAGTAGCCATTCACGTTTTACATACTCATACTCGCCATTCCGCAGTTCTCGTTTGAACACATTGTTTGATAAATACCTTGCCTTCATATTTTCTACTCCAGCTGTTTTACACACTCTGCGTGAGTTTGAAAGGTTGTTATCATCCTTCAGACATGATGAGGGCCCACTACGAATCCAGTAATCTATTGTGTTAGTATCATTAATGTTCCATAGCCTTGGATCTGTCTCTTGGATTGCGAATTCCTTTACAGTTACAGATTTGGGAATTTTCTCTTGTAAAATGCCTCCGGCAGCAGAAGCAGGCAATGATGGTTTGTCTGCCGAAACTGGATGATTGGTAGCAGGAATGTATCTATATGTGGATGCTATATCTGAAGGAACAGCACTAGTGGCTGACATTGCAAGAGTGGATGCTGATGTGGATGCTATATCTGAAGGAACAGTACTAGTGATGACATTGCAGGAGTGGATGCTGACGTGAATACTATATCTGAAGGAATGGTATGAGTGGCTGTCGTTGTACCTGTGTTGACCCACGATGTTAATTTTGGAAGTTTTTCTATTTTCTCCTGCTCCTCTGCTGCTCTCTTCCTCTTCTGTGCTCCACTCAAAACATTACGTTTCATTTCTGCTTGAAAGGGTTATTCACCTGGATGTACATATATATATATATATATATATATATATATATATATATATATATATATATATATATATATATATATATATATATATATATATATATATATAGTATATTTTGGTAGCAGTCTTTCCTGTATACATATATTATTAAATATGACCGAAAAAGTAAGATTAATAATTCTAACACGAATTTTCTCAATATTTCATATGTTTCTTTTCACTGTTGATGGTAATTGAAAAATCAATTCTCCAAAATTCATTTTTAGTCTGATGCGACACTTGAACGCGTTTCGTAATAACTTATTACACTTTCAAAGACTTTTAGTTTACACACACACAACTATAACCTGCAAACACTAAACAGATTTCTTACTACGCTATGATTTAAACAGCTTTCATTTTATACCCGCATTTTGGGTGAGGTGATATGTTACAACAGTTTTGGATGAGGTGAACAAAAACTTTCAACACAGGACAGAACACGAAAGAATGGGTATTAATTGGGTATTAATTGGGTAAATTGAAGGTAAGGATGGAAGTAACTGCAAAGGGCCTATTGGCCCATATTTCTTGATGCTTCTATATTGGAGCGGAGTCTTGAAGTGGGTAGAATATAGTTGTGCATTAATAGGCTGTTGAAAAGAAAGAAAGAAAAGTTAATTGGCTGGTGAAAAGAAACAAGAAATATTGAGAAAATTCGTGTTAAAATTAATAATCTTACTTTTTCGGTCATATTTAATATTATATATATATATATATATATATATATATATATATATTATATATATATATATATATAATATATATATATATATATAATATATATTATATTATATATTATATATTATTTTATATTATATATATATAATATATATATATATATATATATATTTAATATATATATATAAAGATATATATTATATATATATATATATATATAATATATATAATATAATATATATATATTATATATATATATAAGGAAGTGATAGCCGAGGCTATATGAACCACTTCCCCGCCGGCACCTGGATGGTTATCTTGGGCATAGCATTTTATCAAATCACCTCATTTTTTGGGGGCAACACGTGAGGAACAACACATGCAAACAAGCCTGAATGGTCCCCAGGACTAGATACAACTGAAAACTGAAAACTGGTCAAGTGGTTTAAGGCATCCCTTTACATACCAGTTGCATTGCTC
>WNGS01021297.1:28567-32878 GCA_020271785.1 Procambarus virginalis | reverse complement strand
TTGACTACATCCGATCCTATCTTAGTGACAGACACCAATATGTAACCATTAATGATACAACTTCTTCCACTCTACCAATTACCGTTGGAGTGCCACAGGGCCGTATCTTAGGACCTCTTCTATTTCTTATATATATAAATGATCTGCCTAATGTCTCTAATATTCTCAAACCTATATTGTTGCTGATGATACTACCCTTATCTATTCAGACCTCAACCCACATACACTAAATAATGTTGTGAATAATGAATTAAAAAAAGTCCACTTCTGGATGTCAACGAACAAACTAACATTAAACATCGAAAAGACTTACTACATCTTATTTGGAAGCAAATCATCAAATGCAATTCAGCTACAGATAGACAATATTAACATCAGTAATAAAAATGATGGCAAGTTTCTTGGCCTATTCCTAGACAAGAGACTCAACTTCAGCACCCACATTCAACACATAACGAAGAAAGTCTCTAAGACAGTGGGTATACTCTCCAAAATCAGATATTATGTTCCTAACTCCGCTCTCCTCTCACTATATTATGCACTAATCTACCCCTATCTTAATTATGGTATCTGTGCATGGGGGTCTACCTCTGCAAACCACCTAAAGCCCATCATCACGCAGCAAAAATCTGCTATCAGAATAATAACTAACTCAGCTTTTAGACAACATTCAGCTCCCTTGTTTAAATCTCTAAACTTGCTAAATATTAACTCCCTCCACACATTCTCTTGTGTCAACTACATTTACAAAACCCTGTTTTTAAATGCAAACCATGCTCTGAAACTCTCCCTGGATGATGTAATAGGACCCATTATCACCACACCAGAAATAATATCTCTTTGATATCCCCAGGGTCAAACTTAATCTGTGTAAACACTCTATGCAAATTAAGGGACCTAGTCTATGGAACTCACTCCCTAGTGAATTGAAAAACTGTAAAAGTTTTGCCTTATTTAAAAACAAAACCAAAAAGTACCTGATTTCATCTTCTTAGTTTCCTACACTGAGCTTTAAATTTGCTCTGTACCTAGTGTTACCCAATCTCCTAATCTCCTAATTTTTATGTATTTAACCCTACCAACCTTATCATTGTGTTCTTTGCTGACTTCTTTTATGTGCTAGCCATATGCTGTTTTGTGCCTACCAATTTTGTCAACTACCATTCAAGCTGTCATTGCAATCAATCTTAGCTGCCTATGTGCTTTAATACACTGTACCTACAATTTTCTCTAATTTTTTTTCTTGCCATGTATCTGTTATCATTTTTTTTATAAATTTGCAAGTATTTACCTACTTAAAATTTTCTTAGATTAAGGACCTGCCCGAAACGCTGCGCGTACTAGTGGCTTTACAAGACTGTAATTACCATTTTATGTATCCACACATTCCCAATGTACCTTCTTGTATATGCATTAATAAATAATAAATAAAATAAATAAATATATATATATATCTATATATATATATATATATATATATATATATATATATGTATATATATATATATATATATTATATATATATATTATATATAATATATATATATATATATATATATATATATATATATATATTAGGGGTACCACCTCTGGTGCAATTGCAGGGACCCACATCCTCGAAGAAGAAAACAAAGAGCATTCAGAGAAGATCTTGTGGATTCTCACCGAATACTTAATTCTTTTCTTCTCCTACCACCCCTATTATTTTTTTTGTATGTTTGTTTTATTTCATTGCAATGCTACAGTTTACAGAGAACACACACACACACACAAATATATAACAATTAAACAATCAGCGTTCGAAGACCTCGTCCAGCTCCTCGGAGGTTGGGTGCGTACCCAGGATACAGCACGCATTTCCCCTCTGCACCGCGACACTGAGGCGCTGGAACAGGAAACTGGCTGCTCGTGGGTCTCTAGTTTTCCCAATGAGTTCCTCACCAACCTCCTTTAAAAACTTGAGTGCACATTTACCCCAGGCGCCCAGAGTCTCTGAGCCTATCGGCACGAACCTGAACAACGTTCTAGGTCTCTGTACTTGTGGATTTTCTGGGTCTCCCTGAAGGTGGCTGCCCACCTCCCTCCGCTGAGCTGTAACGTAAATAGGTATCAGCCAATGTAGATGCACAGGTGTAATCCCACACGACCTGTTTACGATCCTATGTATATATATATATATATATATATATATATATATATATATATATATATATATATATATATATATATAATATAATATATATCTATATATATTATATATATTAGTAGCATGTCTTTCCTGTAGACATATATTAAATATGACCGAAAAAGTAAGATTAATAATTCTAACAAGAATTTTCTCAATATTCTTATATTCTTTTTCACTGTTGATGGTAACTGAAAAATCAATTTTCCAAAGTTCATTTTTATTTCTAGTCTGACGCGACACTTGAGCGCGTTTCGTAAAACTTATTACATTTTCAAAGACTTTAGTTTACACACGCACAACAACTATAACTGAACAGAGTTTAAACAGCTTTGACTTTCTTTTTTATACCTGCATTTGGGTGAGGTGACATGTTACAATGGTTTGGGATGAGGTGGAAACAAAACTTTCAACACAACACAGAACACGAAACAATGGGTATGAGCTAAAGGAAAGAATAGAAGTAACTGCAGAGGGCCTATTGGCCCATATTTCTTGATGCTTCTATATTGGAGCGGAGTCTTGAAGTGGGTAGAATATAATTGTGCGTTAATTGGCTAATGATTGCTGGTGTTGACTTCTTAATGTGTAGTGCCTCGCAGATATCTAGCCGCCTGCTATCGTTGTATCTATCGATGATTTCCGTGTTTTTTTTGTTAAGACTTCTCTGGTGATGATCTGGTTATGGGAAGAGATTATATGTTCCTTGATAGAGCCCTGTTGCTTATGCATCGTTAATCGCCTGGAAAGAGATGTTGTTGTCTTGCCTATACACTGAGTTCTGTGGGGCTTACAGTCCCCAAGTGGGCATTTGAAGGCATAGACGACATTGGTCTCTTTCAAAGCATTCTGCTTTGTGTCTGCAGAGTTTCTCATGAGTAGGTTGGCAGTTTTCTTGGTTTTATAGTAAATCGTCAATTGTATCTTCTGTTTTTTTGTCTGTAGGGATAACGTTTCTATTAACAATATCTTTCAGGACCCTTTCCTCCGTTTTATGGGCTGTGGAAAAGAAGTTCTTGTAAAATAGTCTAATATGGGGTACAGGTGTTGTGTTAGTTGTCTCTTCAGAGGTTGCATGGCGTTTCACCTTCCTTCTTATGATGTCTTCAACGAAACCATTGGAGAAGCCATTGTTGACTAAGACCTGCCTTATCCTACAGAGTTCTTCATCGACTTCCTTCCATCCTGAGCTGTGGATGAGAGCACGGTCGACATAAGCGTTAACAACACTCCTCTTGTACCTGTCTGGGCAGTCACTGTTGGCATTGAGGCACATTCCTATGTTTGTTTCCTTAGTGTAGACTGCAGTGTGGAAACCTCCGCTCCTTTCCATGACTGTTACAGCTAGAAAAGGTAGTTTCCCATCCTTCTCCATCTCGTAAGTGAAACGCAACACGGAATTCTGCTCAAATGCTTCCTTCAGCACTTTTTTTTTTTTAAACCTAGAAGGGGTACCACCTCTGGTGCAAGTGTAGGGACCCATAGCCTCGGAGAAGAAAATAAAGAGTACTCAGAGAAGACCTTGTGGATCCTCACTGAACACTTTGATATTTTCTTCTCCTACCACCCCTATTCTTTTGGTATGTGTGTATATTTATCTAACTTTATTTGAAAATGTCATTACACAAAAAAGTTACAGTATTGATTACATGCAGGGTACAAGGCTGCTTGTCACAAGTTGAAAAGCTCCTCCAGCTCCTCAGTTGGTGGGCAGGAACCATGGATGCAGTTAGCATTTCCTCTCTGGATTGCCACACTGAGGCGCTGAAAAAGAAAACTGGCAGCTCTAGGGTCTCTAGTTGTTTCGATTAGCTTAGACCCCAACTCCTTCAAAAAGCTAGCAGCACTTTTACCCCAGGCACCAAGTGTCTCTGAGGCAATGGGGACAAAATTGTAGTGGTGCTCAAGGTCTCTGTATTTACGTGACTTGGCCGCTTCCCGGAGATTGGCAGCTCCTCCTGCTTGAGTAGCACTGAAGTCAACATAGGTGTTGGCTAAAGTTGAGACGCAAGTGTAGTCCCACACCAACTGTCTACCATTCTTCCAGGGGTTCACCGTGATTCCATCTGGGCGACCAACAGGCTCATTAGAGTTGTTGAGAAAAATGAAAGGAGGTGAGTACACAG
>WNGS01021297.1:11067-26067 GCA_020271785.1 Procambarus virginalis | reverse complement strand
TGGTCAGTCTTGGTGCTTATTAACTAAGCTCCCAGACTGATCAACCCCCGACGACACTCATGGATCCATTTGGGTACAGTTTTTCATCAAATTCTGGCGCATGCACGGGCCGCACCGAGTTCAACATGTGTGAGAAAGCTGCATGAACGCGCAAGCCATATATCACTAAGAACTCTTTGACCCGGCCAGGATTCGAACCCATGCCGTCTAGGATCACCCCTAAACGTACACAGTACTGTGACCAATCCTTATAGACGATCATTGGTGCGGTGGTCACAGTACTGTGTACGTTTAGGGGTGATCCTAGACGGCATGGGTTCGAATCCTGGCCGGGTCAAAGAGTTCTTAGTGATATATGGCTTGCGCGTTCATGCAGCTTTCTCACACATGTTGAACTCGGTGCGGCCCGTGCATGCGCCAGAATTTGATGAAAAACTGTACCCAAATGGATCCATGAGTGTCGTCGGGGGTTGATCAGTCTGGGAGCTTAGTTAATAAGCACCAAGACTGACCAATCCTTATAGACGATCATTGGTGCGGTGGTCACAGTACTGTGTACGTTTAGGGGTGATCCTAGACGGCATGGGTTCGAATCCTGGCCGGGTCAAAGAGTTCTTAGTGATATATGGCTTGCGCGTTCATGCAGCTTTCTCACACATGTTGAACTCGGTGCGGCCCGTGCATGCGCCAGAATTTGATGAAAAACTGTACCCAAATGGATCCATGAGTGTCGTCGGGGGTTGATCAGTCTGGGAGCTTAGTTAATAAGCACCAAGACTGACCAATCCTTATAGACGATCATTGGTGCGGTGGTCACAGTACTGTGTACGTTTAGGGGTGATCCTAGACGGCATGGGTTCGAATCCTGGCCGGGTCAAAGAGTTCTTAGTGATATATGGCTTGCGCGTTCATGCAGCTTTCTCACACATGTTGAACTCGGTGCGGCCCGTGCATGCGCCAGAATTTGATGAAAAACTGTACCCAAATGGATCCATGAGTGTCGTCGGGGGTTGATCAGTCTGGGAGCTTAGTTAATAAGCACCAAGACTGACCAATCCTTATAGACGATCATTGGTGCGGTGGTCACAGTACTGTGTACGTTTAGGGGTGATCCTAGACGGCATGGGTTCGAATCCTGGCCGGGTCAAAGAGTTCTTAGTGATATATGGCTTGCGCGTTCATGCAGCTTTCTCACACATGTTGAACTCGGTGCGGCCCGTGCATGCGCCAGAATTTGATGAAAAACTGTACCCAAATGGATCCATGAGTGTCGTCGGGGGTTGATCAGTCTGGGAGCTTAGTTAATAAGCACCAAGACTGACCAATCCTTATAGACGATCATTGGTGCGGTGGTCACAGTACTGTGTACGTTTAGGGGTGATCCTAGACGGCATGGGTTCGAATCCTGGCCGGGTCAAAGAGTTCTTAGTGATATATGGCTTGCGCGTTCATGCAGCTTTCTCACACATGTTGAACTCGGTGCGGCCCGTGCATGCGCCAGAATTTGATGAAAAACTGTACCCAAATGGATCCATGAGTGTCGTCGGGGGTTGATCAGTCTGGGAGCTTAGTTAATAAGCACCAAGACTGACCAATCCTTATAGACGATCATTGGTGCGGTGGTCACAGTACTGTGTACGTTTAGGGGTGATCCTAGACGGCATGGGTTCGAATCCTGGCCGGGTCAAAGAGTTCTTAGTGATATATGGCTTGCGCGTTCATGCAGCTTTCTCACACATGTTGAACTCGGTGCGGCCCGTGCATGCGCCAGAATTTGATGAAAAACTGTACCCAAATGGATCCATGAGTGTCGTCGGGGGTTGATCAGTCTGGGAGCTTAGTTAATAAGCACCAAGACTGACCAATCCTTATAGACGATCATTGGTGCGGTGGTCACAGTACTGTGTACGTTTAGGGGTGATCCTAGACGGCATGGGTTCGAATCCTGGCCGGGTCAAAGAGTTCTTAGTGATATATATATATATATATATATAACCGAACTTCACCTGCCAAAGATTATTGGGGAATATAAACCTGGATATGCGTATGGAAATGTCAAGACACATAAGCCTGGAAACCTACTTCGGCCAATCATCAGCCAGATACCCACACCCACGTACAGACTGGCGAAACGACTCAACGGCTTACTGACTCCTTATGTCCCTTGCGCCTTCAGCCTGAAGTCCCCGAAGGAATTTGTTGACTTACTGCGGGGAACACAGGCCACAGGGATAAGAGCCTCGTTAGACGTAGAATCACTGTTCACCAACGTACCTGTGGAGGAAACAATCGGGATGATAGTGGACCGAGTGTATCGTGATCCGGCCTGTACTCCTCTTGACATACCAAAAAGTATCCTGAGGAAACTTCTCCAAGCTTGTATTAAAGAGGCACCCTTCTTGAGCCCGGATGGGCACATGTATAAGCAAGTAGATGGGGTCGCCATGGGTTCTCCCCTAGGTGTCCTGTTTGCGAACTTTTACATGGGTACTATCGAGAAAAAAGTCTTAGTCGACTTGAACTTGAAACCGGCCATATACTGCAGGTATGTTGACGACATTTTTACACAGGTACCTGATGTCAGACATATGCAGGAGCTGAAGGAGGCGTTTGAGCAGAATTCTGTGTTGCGTTTCACTTACGAGATGGAGAAGGATGGAAAGCTGCCCTTTCTAGATGTAACAGTCATGGAAAGGAGCGGAGGTTTCCACACTGCAGTCTACACTAAGGAAACAAACATAGGAATGTGCCTAAATGCCAACAGTGACTGCCCAGACAGGTACAAAAGGAGTGTTGTTAACGCTTATGTCGACCGTGCTCTCAGCCACAGCTCAGAATGGAAGCAAGTCGACGAAGAACTCTGTAGGGTAAGGCAGGTCCTAGTCAACAACGGCTTCTCCAATGGTTTCATTGAAGACATCATAAGAAGGAAAGTGAAACGCCATGCAACCTCTGAAGAGACAACTAATACAACACCTGTACCCCCTATTAGACTATTTTACAGGAACTTCTTTTCCACAGCTCATAAAACGGAGGAAAGTGTCCTGAAAGATATTGTTAATAGAAATGTTATCCCTACAGACAAAAATCAGAAGATACAACTAACGATTTACTATAAAACCAAGAAAACGGCCAGCCTACTCATGAGAAACTCTCCAGACACAGAGCAGAACGCTCTAAAAGAGACAAACGTCGTCTATGCCTTCAAATGCCCTCTTGGGGACTGTAAGCCTCAAAAAACTCAGTATATAGGCAAGACAACAACATCTCTTTCCAGGCGTTTAACGATGCATAAACAACAAGGCTCCATTAAGGAACATATATTCTCTTCCCACTGTAACACTGTAAAGGTGTTTGGTTTAGTTTTATTTAATACATACATGGAGATATATGAGTCACAGACAAGGATTTGACAGACGCCAGCTTGTCTGGCCTGGATCTCACACCTCTAGTGTTAATGACACCGAGTTGACCTGAGGTCAGGTCATGCGAATCTCACCTGGCTCTCGCTAATCTTATAATTGAGCCGGGTAGCCTTCAAACATGCCGACGTTTAAGGAGTGGCTTGGTAGAGTGCCCCAGGCTATCTAACTTGTGGGCGGAGTTAGCCACTAGGTTTCCCAATATATACTCGGAGAGATATCGATTCAGGAGCAGGAGAAGGACAGAAGAAGCAGAGCAATAGACAGAAAAACAGCCAGCAGCGGCCACCCGTCCACACAGGCGGTCAGCCGGTGGGGCGGGACAGTCTCTGTCAACTACAGACCTCCCCCCTCCCCTCTCTATTCCACGGAAACTCAAGACACTTGGTGAGTTGAACATTAAGGTGACTTAGTCGTGTTTACAAGTATTGTGTGATGATCAGGGGCAGTCGAGTTGTAGGGTTCTCGAATTCTTGGATGATGACTCACTTTGAATATTAAGCTTTGAACATTTTTACTTGCTTAAATTATGATACTTATCATGTGAAATATAATTGAAAGTTATTATTTAAATTGTGTTTAACTTTGTTCCCTAGAGTTTTTGAGTGAGAGGAGGAAACCTCAGCGGTTTCTGGTTTCATGAGTTGAATGAGTACATGATACAGAGGGAGCATACCTCTTGATAATATCTTTGAGTATATTATGTTGATACGGACAAGTTCCATTCCTTGTCTGGTATGTAAATGATCTAGAATGGATGGTGGCAGCATTTTCTATTTTCTAATTTCTTCTTCTACTATCTACTCTACAATCATTTTCTACTTCTACTATCTACTTTCCTACTTCTACCTATCTACCCTTCTACCTCGTCTACTTCTCCTACTCACTTCTTACTTTACGCGCATTCTTTACCCCCCCCTCCCCGTTACACCAAAACCAAACCATCACCAGAGAAATCTTAGCAAACAACACAGAAATCATGATAGATACAGCGACAGCAGGCGGCTTGACATCTGCGAGGCACTACACATCAAGAAGTCAACACCAGCAATCAACAGCCAATTAACGCACAACTATATTCTACCCACTTCAAGACTCCGCTCCAATATAGAAACATCAAGAAATATGGGCCAATAGGCCTTCTGCAGTTTTATCTTTACCCAACTTCTATCTATACCCATTGTTTTTTACCCCACTATTCTGTACCCCGTATTGTATATCATCACCTCACCCAAATGCACTTATAAGAGCCAATGTTGTTTCAGTCATAAGTTCAGTTGTGTGGATAAACTAAAGTCTTTGAAAATGTAATAAGTTTTACGAAACGCGCTCAAGTGTCGCATCAGACCAGAAATAAAAATGAATTTTGGAGAATTGATTTTTCATTATATATATATATATATATATATATATATATATATATATATATATATATATATATATATATATATATATATGCGAACAAGCCTGAATGGTCCCCAGGACTATATGCGAATGAAAACTCACACCCCAGAAGTGACTCGAACCCATACTCCCAGGAGCAACGCAACTGGTATGTACAGGGATGCCTTAAACCACTTGACCATCACGACCGGACAAAAGGAAGTGATAGCCTGGGCTATTTGAGCCACTTCCCCGCCGGCACCTGGATGGTTATCTTGGGCATAGCATTTTATCAAATCACCTCTCTTTTGGGGCAACACGTGAGGAACACAAATGCGAACAAGCCTGAATGGTCCCCAGGACTATATGCGAATGAAAACTCATTCATTCGCATATAGTCCTGGGGACCATTCAGGCTTGTTCGCATTTGTGTTCCTCACGTGTTGCCCCAAAAAGAGAGGTGATTTGATAAAATGCTATGCCCAAGATAACCATCCAGGTGCCGGCGGGGAAGTGGCTCAAATAGCCCAGGCTATCACTTCCTTTTGTCCGGTCGTGATGGTCAAGTGGTTTAAGGCATCCCTGTACATACCAGTTGCGTTGCTCCTGGGAGTATGGGTTCGAGTCACTTCTGGGGTGTGAGTTTTCATTCATATATATATATATATATATATATATATATATATATATATATATATATATATATATATATATATATATATATATATATATATATATTGTGACAGTAATCTCTTTCAAGAGAGATTTAGCCTGCTCTTTCTTACATCACGTTACTTCTATACGCCTGCAACATCAAGATACTACATTCAAGAGTATATAAGTGGAATAACAGACGTCTCTCAGGGAGTACACTACCCTACTCCTCACCCCCCTCCCTCACTGTCGGCGCACCACCTTCGTCGTCGATCACCAAACGATCACTTCAAGCCAACACTCTCCCCACTGGTGAATCAGCGACTTCACGCGACGCCAGCGTCATTTGCATCGCCTATATATAGTCTTGCACGAGCAGTTGGCCTCAGAATATTCTCGTGCTCTAGAGCTGACGCTTCTATCTAGCATACTTCCCGGATATTAGTAGAGGTCTCAGCCAGCTCACTATTCTCAGCACCATTAACTAATTTTTGTCTTGCTTATTGTAGAGTAACATAATCATTATTTTATTTTATATTGTGTTTTGTCTTTGTCTCTATTTTTGATCCACACTGTACATAGCCAAGGGATTCTCTTTATTTTGTTTTTGTTTAAAGTAAATTAAAGTTCATTATTTATAAGATTTGTTTTGCGTGTTTTTCCCTCTTACTTTACCACAGGAAACAACCGCCAAGCAGTCAACATTTTTGTTTTCTCTTTTTTTTTCTAATGTGATTGGCATTTCCACCAGCCATAGAGAAGACTGCCTTAACACCTACATTTCTCGTCACATTAATGGGGGCCTGTCCTAGGAGCTTCACTCAGGTACTGATACTAGACCAATCATTTCAATTTGTGGTAAGTGTACTTGGCTTTTCTACACGTTGCTTTTTCAATAATTTCATAACTTTCTATAATTTTTATGGTGCTGTGTATTTTGTGCTTTCCGAGTGTAACATTTTATGAGTGTTGGATGACTGTGGATTACGTGGTGTCTGGTGGCCACAGTCACTCTCTTTATTGGTTGTTCATCCCTCGGTGTTATTACTCGTGTATTCCACCTAATTCTCGTCCCCAGAATATTTCTCATTTTCGGCAGATCACCTCTTTGGTACCCTGGTACTTTGGTTTGTCGTCGGGACACGTACCCTATCTTCTGCAATCCGACCGAAGGAGGATAAAGAGGGCCATAGTTCCTCTAGCACGGACTACGCTGTTGAGTTGGGACCCCAACAGCAGTTCTCATCACCAGTTGACACTCGCACCCCTACACGTCGGTCAGAGATTATGATACTTACACAGGTCGGGAATTGGCATTCTTTTTCAGAGCACAAAGAACGCTAATTCTGTAAGTGTCATCTAGTTAGGTAGGAAACCCCTTGCTTCTGTCCTATAGAGACCTGGCACGGTATCCCTACGTTTTTGGACTACCTCTCACTTTTGAAACTATAAAAGTTTCATTTATTTTAGTAGGATTTTCTTCCCCTTATTCTCGTATATAGAGTACCGGGTACAAGATTTCCCTGCATTTTGATTATTTAATCACTTAACTTCTAATATTAACGTTAATTGTTTTCACATTAACGATTGAATTCCCCCAGGAAAGTCACCAGTTGCCACGTCATCCTGTTACTGACACTTATAATACCACAGGTATATTCTCTGTACATCTGTTTGCTATCTCAGAATGTTTCGTCTCTCAGCATTTCGTAGTGATCCAGCAAATGAAATAGGGAACTTAAGTAGTGCCAAGAAGACAGAATTACAAACTCTAGCACATGAGTACCACCTAGATGTTCCCCATGGAGCCACCAAAAGTGACTTGCATAACCTTATCCTTGACCACCTCTTAGATAAGGGGCGTATAGACTCTGATTCTCACGAAACCTATTCCATTACAGACCGGCATACTATAGCAGCTATGAAGTTAAAGCTAGAACTCGCTAATGCCGAACGAGAACGTCTGAAAGAACAACGACAACTTGCCACCCTAGAGCGTGAACGCCAAAAGAAGCTCTACAGCTCCAGAAAGAACAAGCTGCCCTACAACGTGAGCAGGTTGAATTCCAACGTGAGCGTGAGAGGGAACAGTTTGAATTAAGAGAACGTGATCTGGAGATACAACGCGAACACAATAAGAAGCAAGCCGATACTGCTCTAGAATACCGTAGAAAAGAGCTCGACTTGGAAACTACACACCACACTCGGCGCCAACAAACTGAAGCTAAACTTCCAGCATGCTTTAGCATCTCCCAGGCAAGTAAGTTAATGCCACCATTCGTTGAGACAGAGATAGATGTGTTTTTTACTACTTTTGAGGCCTTAGCTTAATAGCTTAGCTGGCCTGAAGATCAATGGTCTATACTTCTCAGAGTGCATCTCGCAGGTAGAGCTGCGGTTACTCTCAGTACCTTAGCGTCTGAGGATGACTACCAGATCCTAAAGCAAGCCGTTCTAGACGCCTACCTTCTCTCCACCGAAAGCTACAGACGAAGATTCCGTGATTATCTAAAGGCAAGTGCCACCACCTATTTAGAATTTGCCAATACTAAGAAAAGATATTTCATGAAAAACATGAGCTGGAAGCAGCTCATGTTTCTACATTTTCAGACCTCGTCAACCTCATTCTAGTCGAGGAATTCTTTCGACGTGTTACTGCTCCCATCCGTCTTCACTTAAATAGTAGTATTTAATTTAAAATGGAAAAACTTTAAATTAAACAGAAATGAGGGCACGAAGTGATTCCCACGATCCGTAAACACTTACTGAGTTGTAAACTGAATGTCTAAGCCAGCCAATACACGGTTGATGATGAAGATTTTTAGTTCAAATTATTTTTTGCACATCACATGGCTACCGAATATAAATTATTTGAAACGAATGAGAAAATATAAATAAGTAAAGTCAAGTGCACGTGTTGACAAACAGTAATGACATTGATAATACGAGGTCCTGAACTAGATACTGACAGGGGAAACAACAAAAAGCTGTGATATTGAAAAGAAACTGAACTGAAGTTATAAAGAATTTGAAAGTTGAGTAATATATGTAGTGTGAAGCCCATCTACTGGAAAACAGTAAGCAAACTTTATTTGAAAGAACATGAGAAGACTGAAAAGCAGGGCGTAGTGAAAATGGGTAAAAATAAGAAGCAATGATCTTCATAAACATAACATAACATATCCACGACCGTAATTAATACAGTGAACTCTCTTAAAACTGTGCTCACCGTGAAATCTCGTCACTATGCATAACTCGTCACTCTGCGAAACAAATTGTTGACTATAAGTGGGACAATGACAATAAAAATGACCACATATGTTTTGGAGTGCTATTTTAGTCAAGAAATGGTGCAACGGATGTTTATTGACTAATGAGAGAAAGTGGAGGAGGTAATGTGGGTAGCGATCGCGTCTCCACAAACTCTTCTGTCTTCCAGAGGGAATGCAATGCCACATTTTATCTGGCTCACTTAGCACAAGTGAAGAGAAAACATTGAAAAACTTGCAAAGGTTAAAACTGTGTGAAATCATATCGGTTATGTTAAGTTTTGACTAGCTGACTAAAAGCATACTACATTATTGTAGTTTTTTATGTTATGTTTACCTCGTTAGCGTTGTAATGCATGGAAATTGTATGTGTGGATCCCGTTTCCCTCTTACTGCTCATAAATAATGGATGCTGTAAAGTATTTTTTTTTTAATGGAACATGACTTCTTATTCAAACCCTTTTAAAAACTAGATGCAATAACCAAGTTATGTTTACCTTCTCTCTCTCAATATGGATGTAGGATGGTGGAAGTATTTTTTTAAACTAAAAAAACTCTGAGAATAACTTTGATGATACGAATAGTAATTGCTGACTTTGTGCATATTCTCAAAACTTGGTTTTCTGCAAAAAAAAAAAAAAAATAACAGTAAATTAGATGTGAGCTATGATTTGAAAACAGAAGTTGAGTGATGTGTGCGTTATTTGTGCGGAGTCGGGGATATGATCACCACATATAAGTTTCTCAAAGAAAATGATAAGCTAGGTAAGGACCTATTATTATTTGACACACAAGACATCCGTGCAGTAGTGAGATTCCCTTTGATGGCTGTGCACGTGTCAATGAAAAATTCAAAATGTAAAGTTGTTTCAGAATGCTATTTTAGTCAAGAAATGGCACAAAATTGTGTTTATTGACTAGTGTGAGGCAGAACAAGAGATCAGGAGGTATATGCTGTGATCACGCAGTTAACAAAAAATATTAGAATTTGTAGGTGGTGAACATGTCTCCCCAAACTCTTCTGTGCATATTTCACAAAGTTTTTCTTCCTAACTCTCCCCTCTTAGTTCGTGAACTGGTGGCCCACCTTTGTTTAAAATTAAATCTACAAAGCTTCAATTTTTTTTTAAATGTTATTTGGTCATCAGACAGAAAGATGATTTCCACATTACGTTACGTTACGTTACGTAACGATATAATGTGTTACAAGAACTGAACAGACCTGCGGTAATATTTTATTTGTGTTTGGATGTAATGGCTAAACATGGTTCACATTTTCAATGTTATTTGGACATTAGACAGAAAGTTGATTTCCACGTTTCGTTACAAAGTGTACGGGGTAAGCAGGAGCAGGTATAGTGTGATAATGTGGTCATTAACCCAGTCATGTGATAGACAGACATCGAGAGGTACACCGCTCGAATGCTCGCTCCCTCAGTCATGTGGTATATTTTGGACAGCAGCAGAAAGATGATTTGCACGTTACATTACATTGTGCATTGTGTTACAGAGAGCTAAAACTGGCAGACGGTAATATTTATATATGATAAGAGATATAATGGAGCTGGACTAAGTCTCACTTTACATTTCATGTTATTTTGGACTGCAAAAAGATGATTTCCGCGTTACGTTACAATGTGTTACAGAGGGCTAAAACTGACACACAGTCACCAGTCTCTGTTTTTCTTTCTGCTGGATCGAGCACTAATGGGTGATTTGAGAGAAGGAGGATGACGAGTGAAAACTCGGCGCTAAGGAGCGACACGAAGGTCAGACCCTAACGAGACGGATTGATGTTTTACTCATTCAGTAAAAGAGCCTTGAACATTCTGTGACATTGTCTTGCTATGATATGACACGCCTACTGTTGCGTGCAGTGCCATACAGACCTAATGGCATAAGACCAAGCTGATATCATTTTTTCAAAAATGCTATTTGATCATCAGACAGAAAGAAGTTTTCTACGTTACGTAATGATAGTCATAACCCAGAGCTAATTATTTCACTATCGTCTCATCCGGTCTTATTCTCTTCGATTGCTGTTTTACATTTGGATAATGTAGGTCTTAGAGACAACCTTGAACTCTGGATAATGAACAAGTCAATTTAATAATAGTAACGAGACTATATCTTTCCATATTAGTCATATATATATATATATATATATATATATATATATAATATATATATATATATATATATATATATATATATATATATATATATATATATATGTCGTACCTAGTAGCCAGAACACACTTCTCAGCCTACTATGCAAGGCCCGATTTGCCTAATAAGCCAAGTTTTCATGAATTAATATATTTTCTCTAATTTTTTCTTATGAAATGATAAAGCTACCCATTTCATTATGTATGAGGTCAATTTTATTTTATTGGAGTTAAAATTAACGTAGATATATGACCGAACCTAACCAACCCTACCTAACCTAACCTAACCTATCTTTATAGGTTAGGTTAGGTTAGGTAGCCGAAAAAGTTAGGTTAGGTTAGGTTAGATAGGTTAGGTAGTCGAGAAATAATTAATTCATGAAAACTTGGCTTATTAGGCAAATCGGGCCTTGCATAGTAGGCTGAGAAGTGCGTTCTGGCTACTAGGTACGACATATGTATATATATATATATATATATATATATATATATATATATATATATATATATATATATATATATATATATATATATATATGTATATATTAGTATATTTTGGTAGCAGTCTTTCCTGTAGACATATATTATTAAATATGACCGAAAAAGTGAGATTAATAATTCTAACACGATTCTGTGCTGTGACAACACAGAAATCATCGATAGATACAGCGATAGCAGGCGGCTTGACATCTGCGAGGCACTACACATCAAGAAGTCAACACCAGGAATCAACAGCCAATTAATGCACAACTATATTCTACCCACTTCAAGACTCTGCTCCAATATAGAAGCATCAAGAAATATGGGCCAATAGGCCCTCTGCAGTTACTTCCATTCTTACCTTCAATTTACCTAATTAATACCCCAATATTTCGTGTTCTATCCTGTGTTCAAAGTTTTGTTCACCTCATCCAAAACTGTTGTAACATATCACCTCACCCAAAATGCGAGTATAAAATAAAATGAAAGCTGTTTAAATCATAGCATAAGTAAGAACTCTGTTTAGTGTTTGCAAGTTATAGTTGTGTGTGTGTAAACTAAAAGTCTTTGAAAATGTAATAAGTTATTACGAAACGCGTTCAAGTGTCGCGTCAGACTAGAAATATAAATGAATTTTGGAGAATTGATTTTCAATTACCATCAACAGTGAAAAGAAACATAAGAAATATTGAGAAAATTCGTGTTAGAATTATTAACCTTACTTTTCGGTCATATTTAATAATATATATATATATATATATATATATATATATATAGATTATATATATATATATATATATTATATATATATATATATATATATATATTGTGATGGTAAAGTGTTGGAGTATGGTGTTCGGCAGTCCTCCAATGGCAGGTGTCAATGCCTGGTCACACATACAAAAATAAGAGACTGCTTGCCTGTTTGTCTGTGGTAAGGTAAGGGAAGACACGCAAAACACAAAGTATAATAATGAAACTTTAATTAATTTAGAAAAGCAAAATATAAATAAAGACAATCTCTTGGCTTACGTGAAAATTTTAAACAAAGCAAAAAACACAAAATAACATAAATAATTACTAGAGAGTAATATAAGTAAATGTGCAATGTAAATCAGGTGCTGAGAATACTGGCTATAGCTGCTACCTCCCTTAGTATACGTCAGCCAGGGCTTAATATACTAGAGAGAGATATCAACTTCAGAGAGCACAGGGATATTCTGAGGAATTACGGCTGGAGCTGCCCAGACGTCGACTCGGCTAGAAGGCGTGAGTGGTGCAGGTGCAGTAAGCTGATGGCGACACCAGCCAATCAAAAGGCAGGCAGGCGGAGACTGGTAGTTAGGTCGTTGAAGTGTCGCGGTGAGCCAGTGTGATGGGGACAGGGGGTGAAGGTGGGTATGCAGGGTATGTTTTGCTTCCTGGTCAAAACGTTTTGTGCTACTGGTGGACGTATCTTGGATGTAGCATCTTATACTTGTAGTAGTAACATGACTGATATAGGGAAGAGCAGGCTCAATCTCTCTTGAAAGAGATTATTGTCACAACTCTCCCCCGAAGCCTGCGGTTCCGGAAGAAGTTACGTTTTCAGGTGGTAGAGTGGTAGGTGGAGCTGCCTCTACCTCATGAACTCTGGAGAGGGCGTCGGCTATGATGTTGTCAGACCCCTTGATGTAGCAGATCTTCAGAATGAAATCTTGTAGATATAAAGCCCATCGTAGAAGACGTTGATTATTGAATTGGGCTTTATGCAAGAAGCGTAAAGGATTGTGGTCCGAGTAGATGGTGGTAGACCGAGCACCTTGTAGGTATGGTGCAAAGTGCTGTAAATTCAGGACGATGGAGAGTAGCTCCTTCTCGATAGTGCTGTAATTTTTCTGGTGAGGCTTCAACTTGTAGCTGTAGTAGCTGACAGGTAGAACCTCCTCGCCTCGTTGCTGCATCAGGACACCCCCGATGCCGGTACCACTGGCGTCGACATGGAGGATGAAAGGCTTCGTGATATCTGGCGAGGCGAGAATAGGATTAGAACAGAGCAGTAATTTGAGTTCTTCAAAAGCAACGGTTTGCTGAATGGTCCAATAATACCGTTGCTTGGGACGGGTTAAAGTGATTAATGGTGTCGCTACCGTACTAAAATTCCTCACAAACCTACGGTAGTAGAAAGCAAGACCAAGGAAGCGCAGGAGCTGCTTCCTGGTGGTAGGCTGTGGATAATGCTTGATTGCTTGAGTGTGTATGTTTAACGGAGCTAGGCTGCCACTCCCTATTACATGACCCAGATAACTCACTTTACCTTTGGCAAAGGTGGACTTGCCCAAGTTGATGGTGAGGCCTGCTGTCAGGAGCTTGGCGAACAATCGTTGCAGCTGGAGCAGATGTTCGCTCCAGGTGTTGGATGCTACAACGATATCATCCAAATAAGCGTAGGTGTTATCATCCAAATAAGCGTAGGCATCCTGTGGAGCATCCTGTGGTACATCCTGTGGTGCATCCTGTGCTGCATCTTGTGCTGCATCCTGTGCTGCATCCTGTGGTACATCCTTTGGTGCATCCTGTGCTGCATCCTGTGCTGCATCCTGTGCTGCATCCTGTGCTGCATCCTGTGGTACATCCTTTGGTGCATCCTGTGGTGCATCCTTTGGTGCATCCTTTGGTGCATCCTTTGGTGCATCCTGTGGTGCATCCTGTGGTGCATCCTTTGGTGCATCCTGTGGTGCATCCTGTGGAGCATCCTGTGCTGCATCCTGTGCTGCATCCTGTGCTGCATGCTGTGGTACATCCTTTGGTGCATCCTGTGGTGCATCCTGTGGTACATCCTTTGGTGCATCCTGTGGTGCATCCTGTGGTGCATCCTGTAGTGCATCCTGTGGTGCATCCTGTGGAGCATCCTGTGGAGCATCCTGTGGTGCATCCTGTGGTGCATCCTGCGATGCATCCTGTAGTGCATCCTGTGGTGCATCCTGTGGAGCATCCTGTGGAGCATCCTGTGGTGCATCCTGTAGTGCATCCTGTGGTGCATCCTGTGGTGCATCCTGTGATGCATCCTGTGGTGCATCCTGTGGTGCATCCTGTGGTGCATCCTGTAGTGCATCCTGTGCTGCATCCTGTGGTGCATCCTGTGGTGCATCCTGTGGTGCATCCTGTGGTGCATCCTGTGGTGCATCCTGTGGAACATCCTATGGAGCATCCTGTGGAGCATCCTGTGGTGCATCCTGTAGTGCATCCTGTGGTGCATCCTGTAGTGCATCCTGTGGTGCATCCTGTAGTGCATCCTGTGGAGCATCCTGTGGAGCATCCTGTGGTGCATCCTGTGGTGCTCCTGTGGTACATCTTTTGGTGCATCCTGTGGTGCATCCTGTGGTACATCCTTTGGTGCATCCTGTAGTGCATCCTGTGGTGCATCCTGTGGTGCATCCTGTGTGCATCCTGTGGGCATCCTGTGGTACATCCTGTGCTGCATCCTGTGCTGCATCCTGTGGTGCATCCTGTGGTGCATCCTGTGGTGCATCCTGTGGTACATCCTGTGCTGCATCCTGTGGTACATCCTTTGGTGCATCCTGTGCTGCATCTTGTGCTGCATCCTGTGCTGCATCCTGTGGTGCATCCTGTGGAGCATCCTGT
>WNGS01021297.1:0-10067 GCA_020271785.1 Procambarus virginalis | reverse complement strand
TATAACCCCTTTGTATCCCCTTTTGTTTTCACATTTATTATCTTATCACCTGACCCAGTGCGGGTATAAAATCAAATCACATTGTAAAATTCATCACTTGAGAATGAACCGTGGAGGTTCGAAACGTTGTGCATATTGTATAAATAAGAGTAATACATTCTATAGTAATTTACCTCTTTTCTTCACCCGGAAATTACGAAAATGAGTTTGGAGAACTCCTATTTCAGCTAAGCCCTGATGCTAAGAAAATAGTTAGAGGGATAGAAGCCCTAATCAGAAGTTAGTAAATACAGAATATGCGGTCATATTTAATGAGACATGTTTAAAAGAAACCCTGCTGCCAATAATAACACCAATATATTATTATATTATTATATATATATATATATATCTATATATATATATATATTCTAATATATTATATATTATATATATATATATATATATATATATATGTCGTACCTAGTAGCCAGAACTCACTTTTTGTCCTACTATGCAAGCCCCGATTTGCCTAATAAGCCAAGTTTTCCTGAATTAATATATTTTCTCTAATTTTTTCTTATGAAAATATAAAGCTACCCATTTCATTATGTATGAGGTCAATTTTTTTTCATTGGAGTTAAAATTAACGTAGATATATGACTGAACCTAACCAACCCTACCTAACATCTATCTTTATAGGTTAGGTTAAGTTAGGTAGCCGAAAAAGTTAGGTTAGGTTAGGTAGGTAGGTTAGGTAGTCGAAAAACAATTAATTCATGAAAACTTAGCCTATTAGGCAAATCGGGCCTTGCATAGTAGGCTGACAAGTTCGTTCTGGCTACTAGGTACGACTATATATATATATATTATATATATATATATATATATATATATATATATATATATATATATATATATATATATATATAATTATTATTATTAAATATGACCGAAAAGTAAGATTAATAATTCTAACACGAATTTTCTCAATATTCTCTATGTTTCTTTTCACTGTTGATGGTAATTGAAAAATCAATTCTCCAAAATTCATTTTTATTTCTAGTCTGACGCGACACTTGAACGCGTTTCGTAATAACTTATTACATTTTCAAAGACTTTTAGTTTACACACCACACACAACTATAACTTGCAAACACTAACAGAGTTCTTACTTATGCTATGATTTAAACAGCTTTCATTTTATTTTATACTCGCATTTTGGGTGAGGTGATATGTTACAACAGTTTTGGATGAGGTGAACAAAACTTTGAACACAGGATAAACACGAAATATTGGGGTATTAATTAGGTAAATTGAAGGTAAGAATGGAAGTAACTGCAGAGGGCCTATTGGCCCATATTTCTTGATGCTTCTATATTGGAGCAGAGTCTTGAAGTGGGTAGAATATAGTTGTGCATTAATTGGCTGTTGATTCCTGGTGTTGACTTCTTGATGTGTAGTGCCTCGCAGATGTCAAGCCTCCTGCTATCGTTGTATCTATCGATGATTTCTGTGTTGTCACAGTACAGAATCGTGTTAGAATTATTAATCTCACTTTTTCGGTCATATTTAATATTATGTCTACAGAAAGACTGCTACCAAAATATCTAATATATACATATATATATATATATATATATATATCTATATATATATATATATATATATATATATATTATATTATATATATATATATATATATATATATATAATAGGGGTTACCACCTCTGGTGCAATTATAGGGACCCACAGCCTCAGAGAAGGGACACAGAGCATTCAGGGAAAAACTTGCCATTTAACTCTGAATACATGAGGTGTTCGCTTCTCCTACCACCCCCCTTTTTTATGTGTACACTTTATTAAGCAAGGTTTACAGTTACATATCTGATTGTATACAAAAAAATGAGCATTAAGAGGACACAAAATAGTTCGCTTCCTAGAGGCTGTAGATTTCCTCGAACTCCTCCGACGTTGGGCAGGAACCGAGGATGCAGCGAGCATTCCCCCTCTGGATCGCGACACTGAGGCGCTGAAAGAGAAAACTTGCCGCTCTAGGGTCTCTTGTGGTGTCAATGAGCTTGGAACCAAGATCCTTTAGAAACCTTCTTGCACTCTCTCCCCATGGGCCTAGGGTCTCAGACCCTATTGGAACGAAGTTGTACCGATGATCTAATTGCCTATACTTGGCTGACTTGTCTCTTTCTCTGTGTGTCGCCGCGGCTCCTGCTGTGCCGGCAGAGAGGTTGATGTATGTGGCTGCCAGGGTGGATACGCAAGTATAGTCCCATGCCAACTGTCTGCCACCCTTCCACGGACGCAGTGTGATTCCGTCTGGTCGGCCGGCAAGCTAACAGAGTCACGGTTCAGAAGGTTGCGGGGCTCTCTCTCCGCTGGACACTGGGCAGAGGCAAGGCTTCTTTTAATGATTCATTTACTTCGTCGTGTCTAGTGTGCCACCACCATTTTTCCACAGTGCAGGCCATGCAATCCATATTCGTCAGCATCTGCCTCGCCGCAAATACACCTATGAACAGTGTGGATAGGGCAGCAAGACGGAGAGCGACTGCAATACGGAGCTCCTGCGATCAAGACGTGTGCCTGTCGCAGACATAGGGACTGCCAAAAGGAACTCCCTGCATGGGAGCCTGCACAGCTGTGAGGCGTGCACGATCACTGGGGGTTGTTGCTGCCTCCAGCAAAGCTGTGGCTTCTTTGTCTGCAATGGGGCTGTCCCAACTGGATTGTTTCTTCTTGGCTTTCGGCATGGCTGGTCTGATGCTGGTCTGCCAGGGCACCCATTTCGTGTCGCATTCCGCTTCTAATATATATATATATATATATATATATTATATATATATATATATATATATTTATATTATATATATATATATATATATTATATATATATATATGACTAATATGGAAAGATATAGTCTCGTTACTATTATTAAATTGACTTGTTCATTATCCAGAGTTCAAGGTTGTCTCTAAGACCTACATTATCCAAATGTAAAACAGCAATCGATGAGAATAAGACCGGATGAGACGATAGTGAAATAATTAGCTCTGGGTTATGACTATCATTACGTAACGTAGAAAACTTCTTTCTGTCTGATGATCAAATAGCATTTTTGAAAAAATGATATCAGCTTGGTCTTATGCCATTAGGTCTGTATGGCACTGCACGCAACAGTAGGCGTGTCATATCATAGCAAGACAATGTCACAGAATGTTCAAGGCTCTTTTACTGAATGAGTAAAACATCAATCCGTCTCGTAAGGGTCTGACCTTCGTGTTGCTCCTTAGAGCCGAGTTCTCACTCGTCATCCTCCTTCTCTCTCATCACCCATTAGTGCTCGATCCAGCAGAAAGAAAAACAGAGACTGGTGACTGTGTGTCAGTTTTAGCCCTCTGTAACACATTGTAACGTAACGCGGAAATCATCTTTCTGCAGTCCAAAATAACATTATGAAATGTAAAGTGAGACTTAGTCCAGCTTCATTACATCTCTTATCATATATAAATATTACCGTCTGCCAGTTTTAGCTCTCTGTAACACAATGCACAATGTAATGTAACGTGCAAATCATCTTTTTGCTGCTGTCCAAAATATACCACATGACTGAGGGAGCGAGCATTCGAGCGGTGTACCTCTCGATGTCTGTCTATCACATGACTGGGTTAATGGCCACATTATCACACTATACCTGCTCCTGCTTACCCCGTACACTTTGTAACGAAACGTGGAAATCAACTTTCTGTCTAATGTCCAAATAACATTATTGAAAATGTGAACCATGTTTAGCCATTACATCCAAACACAAATAAAATATTACAGCAGGTCTGTTCAGTTCTTGTAACACATTATATCGTTACGTAACGTAACGTAACGTAATGTGGAAATCATCTTTCTGTCTGATGACCAAATAACATTTAAAAAAAAATTGAAGCTTTGTAGATTTAATTTAAACAAAGGTGGGCCACCAGTTCACGAACTAAGAGGGAGAGTTAGGAAGAAAAACTTTGGAAATATGCACAGAAGAGTTTGGGGAGACGTGTTCACCACCTACAAATTCTAATATTTTTTGTTAACTGCGTGATCACAGCATATATACCTCCTGATCTCTTGTTCTGCTCACACTAGTCAATAACACAATTTTGTGTCATTTCTTGACTAAAATAGCACTCTGAAACATCTTTACATTTTGAATTTTTCATTGACACGTGCACAGCCATCAAAGGGAATCTCACTACTGCACGGATGTCTTGCGTGTCAAATAATAATAGGTCCTTACCTAGCTTATCATTTTCTTGAGAAACTTATATGTGGTGATCATATCCCCGACTCCGCACAAATAACGCACAACTTCTGTTTTCAAATCATAGCTCACATCTAATTTACTGTTATTTTTTTGCAGAAAACCAAGTTTTGAGAATATGCACAAAGTCAGCAATTACTATTCGTATCATCAAAGTTATTCTCAGAGTTTTTTAGTTTAAAAAAATACTTCCACCATCCTACATCCATATTGAGAGAGAGAAGGTAAACATAACTTGGTTATTGCATCTAGTTTTTAAAAGGGTTTGAATAAGAAGTCATGTTCCATTAAAAAAAAATACTTTACAGCATCCATTATTTATGAGCAGTAAGAGGGAAACGGGATCCACACATACAATTTCCATGCATTACAACGCTAACGAGGTAAACATAACATAAAAAACTACAATAATGTAGTATGCTTTTAGTCAGCTAGTCAAAACTTAACATAACCGATATGATTTCACACAGTTTTAACCTTTGCAAGTTTTTCAATGTTTTCTCTTCACTTGTGCTAAGTGAGCCAGATAAAATGTGGCATTGCATTCCCTCTGGAAGACAGAAGAGTTTGTGGAGACGCGATCGCTACCCACATTACCTCCTCCACTTTCTCTCATTAGTCAATAAACATCCGTTGCACCATTTCTTGACTAAAATAGCACTCCAAAACATATGTGGTCATTTTTATTGTCATTGTCCCACTTATAGTCAACAATTTGTTTCGCAGAGTGACGAGTTATGCATAGTGACGAGATTTCACGGTGAGCACAGTTTTAAGAGAGTTCACTGTATTAATTACGGTCGTGGATATGTTATGTTATGTTTATGAAGATCATTGCTTCTTATTTTACCCATTTTCACTACGCCCTGCTTTTCAGTCTTCTCATGTTCTTTCAAATAAAGTTTGCTTACTGTTTTAAAGGTAGAGTAGGTAAGCAACACAGTGGGAGGAGTACCATTATATAGCTTCAGGAGGTTGACGTGGCACAACTGGGTCTTCTGCCGCCTATCCGGAGTCTCTAGAACGTAGCTGTGGTTGTTTCTGCACTCCTTGATGCGGTAGGGTTCTGACAACCTGTTTTGCAGGGGAGAACCTGGGATAGGAAAGTAAGCAAGCACGAAGTCTCCCTGTTTAAATTTCCTTACTTTGCTGTGCTGGTCGTAATGAGTCTTCATCCTCTCTTGGGCTTTCAATAGATTGTCCTTGGCAAAGTTATGCACCCTCTCTAGAATGTGTTGTAGGTTTTGAAGAAACTGGGGCACATTCTGATGCTCACAAAAGGTGGCATCACGTAGAGAGTCTTTGAAAGCTTTGAGAGGGGTACGGCACTTACGTCCATAGAGCATCTCATAAGGAGATACTCCTAGAGACTCATTTGGAAGACTTCTGAAAATACACATAATGAGGTCAAGTTGTTTATCCCAATCTTTAGAGGTCTCATTGCAAAACTTCTTTAGGAGTGCTTTAATAGTCTGATGACTACGCTCAAGAGAACCCTGTGAAGCAGGATGATAGGGCTGGACAGTACCTGTGTGATGTTGAACTCTTCCAGTGTCCGCTTGAAGAGATCACTGGTGAAGTTGGTGCCACAGTCACTCTGAACCTCCCTTGGAAATCCATACTGGGTGAAGATCTTCAGTAAGTGTTTCACCACAGTAGCAGCCGTAATGTTCTTTACTGGAACTGCTATGGGGAATCTGGTGGTAGGACACAGGATGGTTAGTATATAGGCGTTGCCCGAACTGGTCCGAGGTAAAGGACCAACACAGTCTATAATAAGTCTGTGGAAAGGTTCCGCAGGCACCTGAATGGGTGTCAGTGGTGCTCTGGGGATAGAGATGTTCGGTTTACCTGCCATCTGACATGTATGACACTCTTTGACGTACTGTTTGACGTTATTAACCATACCTGGCCAGTAGTAGTCTTGTCGAATTTCGTGGTAGGTTTTGTTAAAACCGTAGTGTGACAGTGCTCCGTGGGCCAGGTGTAGAATAGTGGGCCGCAGGCTGGTAGGAATCACTAGTTGTTCGACGTTGGCCCAATCGTCCTCCTCCTTCAGTTTACTGGGTCTGTATCTGCGGTAGAGCAACTAGTTCTCTAGGAAGAACCCAGTGATACTGTCAGATTGAGTCTCAGCCTGGAAGAATAATGGTGTCATGGTAAGATCTTCCCTCTGTAACTTACGGAACTCCAACGCGGTAAGATTCGGGGGTAGTTTCAGAGGGTCTTGAGGGACAGCGGTAGCAGTAGAGTCAGCTGGTTGCGGTCGTGTAGCTTGTGCACGGGTGGTCACTAAAACCGGAGGAGAAACTTCATCACTCTCTTGAACCTTTGCTGGAACATACTCAAAGATGGGATTATCCATTACAGAGGTACACACCTGGGATTTGTCCATGACGATCAAGTTGGTCGGTTGCAGGTCTTCTGCCAAGTCGTTGCCTAGGAGAAGTTGCACTCCAGGCATGGGAAAAGGCTTTTCCCTGATGGCGACTTGGACTTCACCGGTCACGAAGGGACAATCCAGGTGGACTCTGGCGAGAGGATAAGGAGTAGTAGCAGTGAGGTCAGTGATGAAGACGGTTTCCCCGGTGTAGGCGACATTGGGCACAGCTGATTTCAAGATTATTGATTGAAGAGCCGCTGTGTCCCTCAAGATCTTCAGTTTGAAACGTCCCTCCGAATCTGAACCGTTGGTAGAGACAGTTCCAGGATACAGATGTTTACTGAAGAGAGAAAGATCATTAACATGAACACCAACATTCATCACAGGCTTACCGGACTTAGGAGGAGTCTGTTTGGGTTTAGTGGATTCAGTATTACTTTTGTATTGAGACTTACCACACTTATCTATGGTATGTCCATAGAGTCTACAATACTTACAGTACAATTGCGAGCTAGCTTGATCTTTCTCGTAACTGTACCAAGACTTCTTACTGGTAGGTGGTTCTGGTGTCAGCCGGTGGATGAGGCTGTAGGTGTCAGCCGACTTCGCACATTTTATGTAGTCGGTCTCTTCCTTGTCTGCTAAATATAAACGGACAGGAGGAGGTACACGCCTCAAGAATTCTTCAACTAGCATGAGGTTGACGAGTTCTGCAAAGGTAGAGACATGTGCTGCTTCCAGCCATTTCAAAAAATACCTCCTTTTGGTATTAGCAAATTCTAGAAAGGTGGTGGTACTTGCCTTTAGGTAATCACGGAATTTTCGTCGGTAGCTTTCGGTGGAGAGAAGGTAGGCGTCCAACACTGCTTGCTTCAGGGTCTGGTAGTCATTCTCAGACGCCAAAGTACTGAGAGTGACTGCAGCTCTACCTGTAAGATGTACTCTGAGAAGGGTAGCCCATTGGTCGGCAGGCCAGCTAAGTTGATTAGCTAGGGTCTCAAAGGTGGTAAAGAATACGTCGATCTCTGACTCTACGAACGGTGGCATTAACTTACTTGCATGGGAGACATTGAAACTTACTGGAAGACTGGCGGTAGCTTGCTGGCGTTGAGCTTGGTGTGTAGTTTCCAACTCTAGTTCTTGTCGACGACATGCTAGAGCCAGATCCGCTTGCTGTTTGTCGTGCTCGCGTTGCATCTCCAGATGACGTTGTTTGAGGGCCAGCTCACATTCCTTGAGGACGGCCTCTATCACTTTCTTCTTTCCTCAGGGCGGCCTCTCGTTCCTTGAGGGCGGCCTCTCTATCACTTTCTTCTTTCCTCAGGGCGGCCTCTCTTTCTTTGAGGTGGATCTCTCGATCTTGCTCCTCTTTCTTGATGGCAGCCTCCCGTTCCTTGATTACAGCTGCTTCCTTTTGTTGCTCTCGCTCGATCTTGGCAAGTTCGAGTTTAAGTTTCATAGTGGCCAAATCTTGTTTATCTGCAATTGTGTAATGTTCGTGAGTGTCAGAGTCTATTACCCCTTCATCTAAAAAGTGATCTAAGAGAATGTTGTATATGTCATTCTTGTTGGCTCCATGGGGAACATCTAGTTGATACTCATGTGCAAGAGTTTGTAATTCGGTCCTCTTGGCACGACTTAAGTTCCCTATTTCACCTGCTGGATTAGTACGGAAAGCTTGGAGGCGAAACATGGTGAAAATTAGCAAATAAATGGACAACGAATATACTGTTGTGATATGGTGAATGTCAGAAACAGGACAACGTGGCAACTGGTACCTATCCTGTGGAATCTTTAACAATTAATGTTAATTCAAGATTAATAAATCAAGATCACAGGAAATCTTGTACCCGGTACTCACTGTAGGAGAATAAGGGCAAGAAAATCCTACTAAGTGAAACTGAGTTTCTTAAACAAATGAAACATTTAATTGCTCCAAAAGTGAATTAGGTAGTCCAAGAATGTAGGCATACCTTGCCGAGTCTCTATAGGACATAAGCAAGTTTTTCCCACTGAGATGAAATATGATACTTACAGAATTAGCGAACTTTCGTGATCTGAAAAAAGAAAGCTAATTCTCTACCTAAGTAAATATCATCATCTCTGACCGACGTGTAGGGGTGCGAGTGTCAACTGGTGACGAGAACTGTTGCCGAGGTCCCAACTCGTCAATAAAGTCCGTGCTAGAGGAACTATGGCCCTCTTTATCCTCCTAGAGTCGGATTGCAGAAGATTGGGTGCTATTGACCCGAAGACAAACCAAAGTACCAGGGTACCCAAAATGATGATCTGCCGAAAATATGAGAAATATCCTGGGGACAAAAGGTGGTAAACACGGGTAATAACACGGAGGGAGAGATGACCAATTAAGAGAATGACTGAGGCCTACAGTCACCACGTAATCCAAAGTTGTCTCACACTCACCATATGCTACTCCCGGAATGCACAATACACACAGCACCATATGAATAAGAAAATTGAATATAGAAAATATTGAAAAGCAAGTGTATTAAAGCCAAGTACGCTTACCACAAATTTACGTTCTGGTACCAGTACCTGAGTGAAGCTCCTAGGACAGGCCCCCATGTATGTGACGGTAAAGTGTTGGAGTATGGTGTTCGGCAGTCCTCCAATGGCAGGTGTCAATGCCTGGTCATACATAAAAAAAAAAGAGACTGCTTGCCTGTTTGTCTGTGGTAAGGTAAGGGAAGACACGCAAAACACAAAGTATAAATAATGAAACTTTAATTAATTTAGAAAAGCAAAATATAAATAAAGACAATCTCTTGGCTTACATGAAAATTTTAAACAAAGCAAAAAACACAAAATAACATAAATAATTACTAGAGAATAATATAAGTAAATGTGCAATGTAAATCAGGTGCTGAGAATACTGGCTATAGCTGCTACCTCCCTTAGTATACGTCAGCCAGGGCTTAATATACCAGAGAGAGATATCAACTTCAGAGAGCACAGGGATATTCTGAGGAATGATGGCTGGAGCTGCCCAGACATCGACTCGGCTAGATGGCGTGAGTGGTGCAGGTGCAGTAAGCTGATGGCGACAGCAGCCAATCAAAAGGCAGGCAGGCAGAGACTGGTAGTTAGCTCATTGAAGTGTCGCGGTGAGCCAGTGTGACGGGGAGGGGGGGTGAAGGTGGGTATGCAGGGTACGTTTTGCTTCCTGGTCAAAACATTTTGTGCTACTGGTGGACGTATCTTGGATGTAGCATCTTGTACTTGTAGTAGTAATGTGACTGATATAGGGAAGAGCAGGCTCAATCTCTCTTGAAAGATATTATTATAGCATAAGTAAGAACTCTGTTTAGTGTTTGCAAGTTATAGTTGTGTGTGTTAAATAAAAGTCTTTGAAAATGTCATAA
>WNGS01021291.1:0-11575 GCA_020271785.1 Procambarus virginalis | reverse complement strand
TTTTTACCTTTAAATGAGGTTCTTATGTTCTCTTCATCTCCAATTCAAACAAAGAATTGCCAATGTACTTGGTTTCGACAGCAAGCGCAAATACACAATTTATCGGACAAAAACAGATGACCTTACAAGAGCCTCCAGGACTGTAGGTTTATTCCCCCCAGACAATGATGGGGGTCGGTTGCGATTACTTTTTAGCTTATTGCAATATAATCGAACCAGAAAGATTCAGGGGACAGACTATAAATATCTTGGATGCATTCAGCTACCATGATTCATATTCTAGAGGGGCACACCCCTAATGTACAAGACATTAAATACCAACATCTTAGAGAAAATCAGTCTTAAGATTACCGATCAGTTTGGGCGGGGTATCAGTTTTAAGGATGGAGGTCGCTTTCCTACATACCCGTCCTAACCGCTTTCCTACATACCCGTCCTAAAGTTTTGTAATATATAGAACCGTTTCTCCAATAAGTTGTTATTATAAAGACAGAGGTCAAAATGAGAATACCTTTCCAGCCCCTACTCAAGATGAATTTCGGGAGTTATTTGCCCCCTATCTCGGAAACGATCATTGAGGGGGAAGCCTTAAATGATATTCGAACATATCAGGCTCCTTATCTCAGATCTGGTGGAGGCCTCTTCAGAACTCTAGCTGGTATTGCACGACGTGCCATGCCATTTATCATGAGGGCTGTAATACCAAGCGCTATTGATTTTGGGAAAAGGTACTTGGTGCATCCAGCGATAAATGAGATGTGAAGGGCGCTATGAAAACGCACGGTTTTGACGCCCCGACTGTGGGAAGGAAATTGGTGACAGGCGATAGAATTAAAAGGCTCTTTAGGAGAAAGACTCCTACTAAGCAAATTCGAAAGAAGAGAAAATGTAAACAGAGTCTTTGCTATAAATATGATGTATTTTGATTTGACTTTCGGGGGATCATGGCGGGTAGTGGGGCTGGTGCGAAAATACCATTAGAGTATATAGTTCCAGTATTATTGACCAGATCCACAGAAACTATAAAATTCGTAATGTAGAGAGAGTTTAATTGCCTCCACACAACAAATAGACATTCTACCTGTCAATTTTCCAATCAATCATCGACTGAGGGATAATTATCTAGAATTTCGTAAACCTGGGACCCAGGGTGCTTTTTTAGACTTGACCAATATTGCGACTGACTTTAAGGAACCTTAACCATAGATGACAACACAACGAAATTAGAGGATGACGATTATGTAGAATTTGTAAACGGTTTGTCAAATACCATATATACGGGTGTACAGGTCTTCTTAGAGGAGCAAGTAGTTGAACCACAAGAACATAAGAACAAGGTAACTGCCGAAGGCCTATTGGCCCATACGAGGCAGCTCCTATCTATAACCACCCAATCCCACTCATAAACATGTCCAACCCACGCTTGATAGAATCGAGGGACCCCACCTCCAACACGTAACGCGGTAATTGGTTCCACAAATCAACAACCCTGTTACCGAACCAGTATTTATCCAAGTCTTTCTAAATCTAAACATATCCAATTTACACCCATTGTTTCGTGTTCTGTCTTGTGTTGATACTTTTAATACCCTAATATTATCCCTTTGTTATGTCCATTCATCTACTTGTAAACGTCTTCATGTCACCCCTAACTCTTCACCTTTCCAGTGAATACAAGTTAAGGTTTGCTAATCTTTCTTCTTATGAAAGATTTCTAATTTGAGGAATTAACTTAGTCATCCTACGATACGTTCAAGTGAATTTATCCATTCTATAGTATGGCGACCAAAACTGAACTGCACAATCTAAATGGGGCCTAACCAGAGCAAGATACAGCTGAAGAACAACACCAGGTATCTTGTTACTAACGCTTCGATTAATAAATCCCAGTGTCCTATTTGCCTTATTACGAACATTCATGCATTGATCCTTTGATTTTAAATTCTTACTAATCATAACTCCCAGATCCCTTTCACAATCTCAACGCCATCTAGCTCGTATCTTGTAACTCTATTATAATTACCTAGCTTCATAACTTTATATTTATCAGCATTAAACTGCATCTGCCAATCCTTTGACCATTTGAAAACCCTATTTAGATCAACTTGAAGTGATAGTGAGTCTTCTTCCATATTAATTCCTTACCGATTTTGTGTCATCTGCAAATTTGCAGATGTTGCTACTCAAACTGAATCTAAATCATTTATATATATATTATAATCAACAGAGGTCCCAGGACAGAGCCTCAAGGCACTCCACTTACAACATTTTTCCACTTTGACTTAACCCTATTTATACTAACTCTCTGTTTCCTCTGGTACAACCATGCTCTAATCCATCTTAATATAGCACCCCAATACCACGAGCCTTTATCTTTTTAATCAGTCTTCATGTGGCACTGTATCAAAAGCTTTGCTAAAGTCAAGATACACAACGTCGCAAACCTTACCTCTATCAACTGCCTCAACTATGCTGGAATAAAAAGAAAGCAAATTTGTTACACTTGAACGGCCATTTGTAAAACCATGCTGTGACTCATTTATTAATTTGTTTTTCAAGATGAAAAAGAATGGTATTTGCAATTATCGATTCAAGTAACTTTCCCACAATAGACGTTAGGCTAACGGGCCGATAGTTGATGCAAGTGATCTGTCTCCTTTCTTAAAAATTGTTACCACATTAGCAACCTTCCACGACTCTGGCACTCTGCCTGACTCTAATGAATTATTAAATATGCTAGACAATGGATCGCAATGCTCCTCTTTGCGTTCTTTAACACCTGTAAAACACTTCATCTGGCCCTGGGGATTTGTTTGGTTTGAGTTTACTATTTGTTTAATAATATCATCCCTGGTAACTGTTAGACTAGTCAACCTGTGCTCGTCCACACCCCACATAGACTTTTTCGGCTGAAGGCATAGAGTTAAGTTCTTCTTTAGTAATTTCCAATTTCGATCTCATTGACATGTGTTCCCTGTTAGTTAACACTAGAGTTAAAATATTATTTTCCCGGTTGGTTCCTTAATTCTATAAAATTTTATGCTTCGTATATTCCTGTTATGTTAATTCAGTTTATTCCACTAAAAATAAGTCACCCATGACACAAGTACTTTTAGACCTAGATGCTCGAGATATTTCATCCCATAGATGCTTTGCTTCCATTCTGTCTAAATTTGGTGGCCAATTATAAGATTATTTGCTTTTTCGTTTAATTCTACCCAAATACTTTCAGTTTGTGGCTCAGTTTTGCTTCCCTATTTAAAACTACATTTCAAATTGTTCCTCACATATATGGCTACTCCCCTCCACGTCTAACATGTCTATCTGGTTTAATAGTTTAAATTCATTTATTTGATATTCAGCAAATAGTTCTCTATTTTCTACATTCATCCACGTTTCGGTAAGTGCAATAATATCTATTTGTTCTGTACAGACTACAGCATTTAATTCGTTTATTTTGTTTCTTAGACTTATATTCTTAGTGTAATATACCGTAAGTGTATTGGTATTTTGAGGCCCTACTCTTTCCTGATCATTTTGCCAATTTCACAAACATACACTTTTATTACCTCCTTCCTCCATATCATAAGAAAATAAGAACATAAACAGGCTGACCAGATCACACACTACAAGGTGAAGGGACGACTACGTTTCGGTTCGTCCTGGACAGACTTGGAAAGTCTGTCCAGGACGAACCTGGACCATTCTCAAGTCGATTGTGAAGACGAAGTAGAAGCAGGCAATAAATAGGGTAGTTTGAGGAGCAAAGTGTAATAGAGGAGATAGTAGTAGGAATAAAAACTGCAGAGGGCCTATTGGCCCATACGAGGCAGCTCCTATTATAACCACCGAATGAGAGGAGATAGTAATAGGAATAAGAAGAGGATAGAAAGACGCGTAAAGAAAATACAAGAACGAAAGAATAGAGGTCACTGCAGAAGGCCTATTCACTTGAACGTCTCCAGCGTAGGATGACTAAGTTAATTCCCCAAATTAGAAATCTTTCATGTGAAGAAAGATTAAGAAAGCTTAAATTGCATTCACTGGAAAGGCTAAGAGTTAGGGGTGACATGATAGAGGTTTACAAGTGGATGAATGGACATAACAAAGGAGATATTAATAGGGTATAAAAGTATCAACACAAGACAGAACACGAATCAATGGGTATAAATTTGATAAGTTTAGATTTAGGAAAGACTTAGGTAAACACTGGTTCGGTAACAGGGTTGGTGATTTGTGGAACCAATTACCGCATAAGTGGTGGTGGTGGGGTCGCTCGATTGTTTCAAGCGCGGGTTGGACAAAGGAGAATCTGTACTTGTCCACTCATGGACAAGTACATGAGTGGGATTGGGTGGTTATAGATAGAAGCTGCCTCGTATGGGCCAATGGCCTTCTGCAGTTACCTTTGATCTTATGTTCTATTGGCCCGTACGAGGCAACTCCTATTAAAAACCACCCAATCCCACTCATAAACATGTCCAACCCACGCTTGAAACAATCGAGGGACCCCACCTACACCACGTTACGCGGTAATTGGTTCCACAAATCAACAACACTGTTACCGAACTAGAATTTACCAAAGTCTTTCCAAAATCTAAATTTATCCAAGTTATACCCATTGTTTCGTGTTCTGTCTTGTTTTGATACTTTTAATACCCTATTAATATCCCTTTGTTGTGTTGTTGTGTCCATTCATTCACTTGTAAACCACTATCATGTCACACCTAACTCTTCGCCTTTCCAGTGAATGCAAATTAAGCTTTGTTAATCTTTCTTCATATGAAAGATTTCTAATTTGGGGAATTAACTTAGTCATCCTACGCTGGACACGTTCAAGTGAATTTATATCCATTCCATAATATGGCGACCAAAACTGAACTGCATAATCTAAATGGGGCCTAACCAGAGCAAGATATAGCTGAGAACCACACCAGGTGTCTTGTTACTTACGCTGCGATTAATAAATCCGAGTGTCCTATTTGCCTTATTACGAACATTTACGCATTGATCCTTTTGTTTTAAATTCTTACTAATTATAACTCCCAGATCCCTTTCGCAATCCGACTTCGCAATCTCAACACCATCTAGCTCGTATCTTGTAACTCTATCATCATTACCTAGCCTCAGAACTTTACATTTATCAGCATTTAACTGCATCTGCCAGTCCTTTGACCATTTCAAAACCCTATCTAGATCAACTTGAAGTGATAGTGAGTCCTCCTCCGAATTAATTTCCCTACCGATTTCGTATCATCGGCAAATTTGCAAATGTTGCTACTCAAACCTGAATCTAAATCATTTATATATTATAAACAACAGAGGTCCCACGACAGAGCCTTGAGGCACTCCACTTACAACATTTCCCACTCTGACTTGACTCCATTTATACTAACTCTCGTTCCTTTTGGTATAGCCATGCCCTATTCCAGCTTAATATAGCACCCCCAATACCATGAGCCTCTATCTTTTTAATCAGTCTTTCATGTGGCACTGTATCGAAAGCTTTGCTAAAGTCAAGGTACACACATCACAATCCTTATCCACTATCAACTGCCTCAACTATGCTAGAATAAAAAGATAACAAATTTGTTAAACATGAACGGCCATTTATAAAACCATGTGCGACTCAATTATAATTTATGTTTTTCAAGATGAAGACGAATTTTATTTGCTATTATAGATTCGAGTAACTTTCCCACAATAGACGTTAGGCTAATTGGTCGATAGTTAGACGCAAGTGATCTATCTCCTTTCTAAAAACTGGTATCACATTAGCAACTTTCCAAAACTCTGGCACTCTGCCTGACTCTATTGATTTATTAAATATGATTGACAGTGGGTCACAAAGCTCCTCTTTGCATTCTTTCAGCACTCTGGCAAACACTTCATCCGGCCCTGGGGATTTGTTTGGTTTGAGTTTACTATTGTTTAAGACATCCTCCCTGGTAACTGCTAAACTCGTAACCTGTCCTCGTCCCCACCCACATAGACTTGTTGGGCTGAAGGCATATTGTTAAGTTCCTCTTAAGTAAATACAGATACAAAATATTTATTAAAAATACTACTCATCTCTTCATCACTATCTGTTATTTGACCTATCTCAGTTTTTAATGGACCTATCCTTTCCAGATAGGTACACAACATCACATCCTTACCACTATCAACTGCTCAACTATACTGGAATAAAAAGATAGAAAATTTGTTAAAAATGAAACAAACAAATCCCCAAAACATTTTTGATACAGTGCCACATCAATCCCCATATACATTTATAAGAACGGTGTCCAGTGTAGGATGACAAAATTAATCCCTCAATTAGAAACCTGTCACTTAAAGAAAGATTGACAAATCTTAAAATACATTCTCTAAAAGACGAAGAATTAAGGGTGACATGACAGAGGTGTACAAGTCGAGGATAGGCATAACAAAGGGGATATTAACGAAACATAACACGAAACAATGGGTATAATTTACATAAGTTTAGATTCATGAAAGACCTGGATAAATACTGGTTCGGTAACAGGGTTGTTGATTTGTGGTTCCTTTTACAGTGTTAGGTGTTGGTGGTGGTGGTGTGGTTCCTTGATTGTTTAAAATGTGGTTTGGACATGTAAATGAGTAGCATTGGTTCGTTAAAAAGGTGCTTCCTCGTATGGGCCAATAGGCCTTCTGCAGTTACTTTTATTCTTATGTTATTCTCTTTTATTCTTATGTGACAGCACCTCTCAGGTGCTGTCACAGTGAGAGGTTGTGTTGGCTGGAGCTCCGATTGTAGCGGCGTTATTGTAGCAGTGATGGAGGGATTACTGGAGGAATTGGTGAACTTGGTTGGGGCTCTGAGAGCAGAGGTGGATTCCTTACGAGAGGAGGTGCAACAGCTGAAGCGTCGGGGGGGCGGAGAAGACCAAGATAAACAAGACCTCGTCGTGGAGAGTCGTTGGGGACAGGGGTCTTAAGAAGACCTTGACAAGGCCGCCTACAGACGCCCTAAAGACGGCAAATTATTTACCGTGTTGGAGGACGAGTGCTGTGGTGAGCAGCGGTTCACTCCGAAAAGAAATCAGCAAGGAGCGGCGAAGCGCGGGCCCTCAGGGTGCTCAGAAAGTTAGGGAGGTACCGAGGCGAGTTTGGTTGTGGGAGATTCCCAGGTGAGGTATTTAGACAGAACGTTTTGTGCAGAGATAGGGGGAACAGATTAAGAGTTTGCTATCCGGGAGCTGGAATTGGTGATATTGTTGGAAACATGAAAGATATTATGACGGGAAATGGGAGCAAAACCATTATTTGTATTAGTGTAGGGGTAATGATGTTGGGAGAGTTAGAAGTGAGGAACTAATACTGAAATTCAAGACAGCAATAGAATTAGTTAGGAGCAAGGGAGGAATCCCGATCATATGTGGCATTCTTCCAAGAAAGGGAGTGGGAAATGAATGGATGTCGAGGGCACTTGGTGTCAATTGCTGGCTGGAAAGATATTGCAAATCTAATGCAATATCTTATATAGACACTGGGCCTCGTATGGGCCATTGGCCTTCTGCGTTACTTTTGTTCTTATGTTCTATTGGCCCGTACGAGGCAACTCCTATCTAAAACCACCCAATCCCACTCATAAACATGTCCAACCCACGCTGAAACAATCGAGGGACCCCACCTCCACCACGTTACGCGGTAATTGGTTCCACAAATCAACAACACTGTTACCGAACTAGTATTTACCAAAGTCTTTCCAAAATCTAAATTTATCCAAGTTATAACCCATTGTTTCGTGTTCTGTCTTGTTTTGATACTTTTAATACCCTATTAATATCCCCTTTGTTGTGTTGTTGTGTCCATTCATTCACTTGTAAACCACTATCATGTCACCCCCTAACTCTTCGCCTTTCAGTGAATGCAATTAAGGCTTTGTTAATATTTCTTCATATGAAAGATTTCTAATTTGGGGAATTAACTTAGTCATCCTACGCTGGACACGTTCAAGTGATTTATATCCATTCTATAGTAAGGCGACCATAAACTGAACTGCATAATCTAAATGGAGCCTAACCAGAGCAAAGATATAGCTGAATAACCACACCCGTGTCTTGTTACTAACGCTTCGATTAATAAATCATAGTGTCTTATTTGCCTTATTACGAACATTCAGGCATTGATCATTTTGTTTTAAGGATTGTACCATGAGCTTCTATTTGTTTAATCAGTCTTTCATGTGGCACTGTATCAAAACCTTTGTTAAAGTTAAATAAGAACATAAGAAACAAAGGCAACTGCAGAAGGCCTATTGGCCCATACGAGGCAGCTCCTATTTATAACCACTCAATCTCCACTCATATACATGTCCAACCCATGCTTGAAACAATCGAGGGACCCCACCTCCACAATGTTACGCGGCAATTGGTTCCACAAATCAACAACCCTGTTACTGAACCAGTATTTACCCAAGTCTTTCCTAAATCTAAACTTATCCAATTTAAACCCATTGTTTCGCTTCTGTCCTGTGTTGATACTTCAATACCCTATTAATACCCCTTTGTTATGGTTCAATCATCCATTGTAAACCTCTATCATGTCACACCTAACTCTTCGCCTTTCCAGTGAATGCAAATTAAGCTTGTTAATCTTTTTCATATGAAAGATTTCTAATTTGGGAATTAATTATTCATCCTACCTGGACACTTCAAGTGAATTTATATCCATTCTATATATGGCGACCAAAACTGAACGCATAATGCAGGCGATGAGTCAAAATAACGTGGCTGAAGTATGTTGACCAGACCACAACTAGAAGTTGAAGGGACGACGACGTTTCGCGTCCTCCTGGCCATTCTCAAGTCGCTTGTGATGGGAGATTGATTGATTGATGAAAAGATTAAGCCACCCAAGAGGTGGCACGGGCATGAATAGCCCGTAAGTGGTGGCCCTTATGAGCCATTAACAGTCGAGTGATGATACTGGAGATCTGTGGAGGTGCGACGGCACCCTGCGTGACGGGAGTGTCTCCCGGACCAAATGGTGACCAAAGGTGGTTACTCTGATTGATAAGGATTAAGCCACCCAAGAGGTGGCACGGGCATGAATAGCCCGTAAGTGGTACAATTTTTTTTTTTCTCCGTAATTCTTTTCATTATTCTGACATTGCATTTAATCATCGAGCTGTTATCGCGGGGGAGGATACTGCTTCACAGTCTTTATGAGGGCGTCCAGCTGCTGGACACCTTTGTTGACCAGGAGAGTGGCTCTGTTGATGGCTTCAGGGTGGCCACAGCAAGATTCAGGAACTCTTAAAGCTCTTCTAAGGTCGTTGGTTGCTTCACATTCTAGAAGATAGTGAAGTAATGGCTTTTCTGTGACAGTTTGGCAGAAGATGCACTCTCTCTGTCGGGGTTCACCAATCTCCCAGTTGCATCTGTAACCTAGACGTAGTCTATAACCTAACTGCTATTTCCCTGTGGATTCTTTTGGGATATTTAATTTCTAATTTAGTTGCCTGAAGATACCATGTTGCAGAGGGCGAGCCTTCAGCTATTCTCTGGTGTAGGTAGGCTTTGTTGAGGTGTGAGAGTTTTTTGGTGATGATGTTTTTAATGTTCTCTAGGCTGGGTTGAATTGTTTTATCTATCACTGGATGACGAGTTGCCAGTTTAGCAATTTCATCAGCTTTCTCATTTAATGGGATTCCAATATGGGATGGGATCCAGTTCAAGGTTATGTTGAGTCCTTTGCCTTTAGCGACTGCTCCAAGATACAAAATGGTGGTAATTATCCACGTTATCTTTCCACTGTTTTTGTCCTAGTATTTGAAGTGCAGCTTTTGAGTCTGTGTGTATGATGGCATTTTGAGTGTTTTGTGCAATCACATATGCGAATGCCTGTTGTATGGCAAACAGCTCAGTTTGGGTTGATGATACTAGTCCTCCCAGTCTCCAATATGCCTGTATGCTGGCCGTGCAAAGAGCAGCGCCAGCACTTTCATATTCTGTGTCCACCGATCCGTCTGTGAAATGTGGGTGGCTCCTGCTACTGCTATGCTATACATTTGCTCTTCTATTATGCGCCTTAGGATTGTCGGATCATAGGCAGCCTTTTTCATTGGGAGACTTTCTATTACTATTTTGAAAGTAGGCTCTTCCCACGGTGCAGCAGGAGTGTAATTTGGGTGTGGATGATCACCCTCTCTATCGAGAATCATGCTTTTTAAACTGTAGTCTGTTTAGGACTTTTCCTGCTCTTGCAGCCCAAGAGTTTCCATTTTGCCCTAGTCCAACCACCAAGGCCTGCCGTACTGGGATTGGATCAGAAGAAATAATTATCTTACTAATAATTGTAGCTGTCCTTTGAGATATTCTTTCCTGTAGAGAGGGCAAACCCGTCTCCAGTCTAAGTGTTTCAAGCTTGGTCCACATGGGGGCTCCCAGTGCGGCTCTCATAGCATTGTTTTGGGCAACTTCAAGCTTTTTCCACTGTTGGTGTGATAGATTTGTGAGTGCAGGTGCTGCATAATCGATCACTGATCTGACTGCCTGTACATAGTATGTGCGAAGGACTTGCAGATTGGCTCCTCCAGAGAGGGAGGTTAGCGACCTGAGGATTGCCGTCCTGGCCGCAGTTCGCTCTCTCAAGTAAGTGACCTCAGCATTAAAATTCATGTGTGTGTCCAGGATTATTCCTAGGTACTGATAGGTGTCCACCCATTCGATTGGTTGACCCTGTACTGTGAGTTGGATATTGGGCTTCGCTATTTTTATGGGCATGGCTTTTGACTTTGAGGGGTTGAGTTTGATCCCAATCTGTTTTGCCTCTTTACTGATGCAGTCTAAGCATTTGGGTGCAAGGCGCGCCGCATCCCTTTTTATGATGATGACAAAGTCGTCCGCGTAGTTTAGCAGCCTACAGTGATGTGGAAGTTTCAACCTCATTATTCTTTCCATTAAACAGTTGAAGAGAAGAGGGCTGAGAATACCTCCTTGCGGTGTACCATTTTCATGTCTTTTGTACTCAGAAACTGTGCCATGAATTTTACTCTTGCTTCTCTGTTTATGAGACAGTTTTTGATCCAGGAGAGCAGGTTGCCTCTGACCTCTTTGTCAATGAGGCAGCAGAGAATAGCAGGGGCGCTAGCCAGTTCAAAGGCTTTTTCGAGGTCCAGGAATATCAGCATTCCTGGTCTGTCATTCAAGTGGGCTAACAGAGTTGTAATACATTCCACTGTGCCAAACCCTTTTCTATAGGCATACATATCATGGTGCAGTCTAGGCATTTTCCACTCCAGTCTGTTGAGTGCCATTCTGTCAGCCGTCTTGGCTGCACAGCTTTGGAGAGAAATGGGTCTGGGATTATCTGGATCTTTAGGTTTTGGGATCGGTACTATGTCTGCTCTATTCCAAGCTGAAGGTCTAGTTTGAGAAGTCCAGGCTAAATTAATTAACCTTAGGTATGCAGCGTCTCCCTCTGGGCCGAGGTTTCTAATCATTTTATAGGTTATTTTGTCAGCTCCAGGGGATGTATCCTTGGAGTTTTTTTAGCCCGATTGAGCTCATCCAGTGTGAGGGGGCATTGGTGTCAGAGACTTCTTCAC
>WNGS01021283.1:8105-28269 GCA_020271785.1 Procambarus virginalis | reverse complement strand
AACCCGAGTTGTGTTGTCAACCTGATATTCATACATATAATTATAGGTATAATTTAACTATAATCATTTCACTTTGAGTGTTAACCTGTGTCTCTGTACCAACCAAGAGTGATAATGAAGGGCTAGCTGGCGGAATACCAGCATTGATACAGCTTACCACTCAAATTATAGCGTGTATGATTATACAGTAGTATTTTTTAAATGATAAACAGCTCTAGTTCGGAAACTAGTGCTTTTAATTCAAGTGCCAAATAGTTAAAAGTCCATACGACTAGCAAGTACTTCCAAGATGTCTACACTCAAAATGTAAAATTAACCATTAAGGCCTTAAAGGGGCATCTCAAAGGCAGATTAACAAATGTGAAGACCTGAGTAATCAAACTCCAGTTAATTATGCAGCACTGGAAAACTATCTTAAGCTTACACGGAACAAATATGACCGTGTGTTGCAACAAATGAAACAATATCAAGATTTACTTAATAATTCCAGTATTGATGAAGATACGATGAACAACATTCTCCAAGAACACTCTGATTATGAAGATGCAATGTTTGTTGAAAAAATACAACGCTATGAAGATTTGATAAACGCCCATAAGGCCAATATAAATGTTGCAGCTACAACTACCCAGAATCAGACAGCACCAGAAGTCAATTACCATCACTCAGTCTCCCAACTTTTTCTGGAACAGAGGACGAGAATTGGGACAATTTCTGGAGCAAATTTGTCGATTCTGTGGATTCTAATGTCAATGTACAAAGACGACAAAGTTTACGTATTTACAGAGTGTCTTGAAGGATGAAGCCTTTCAGGTAGTCTGTAATCTGAATCACACAGATGACGATTATGACAATGCTGTACAACTATTGAAGAAAACTATGCGAAACCTGAAAGGACTATCAGAATTTAACCCAGAAGCTGTTAGATATTAAACATCCAAATAATACAGCAGTCTCACTCCAAGCCTTTAGATTGGAGCTTGAGTCTTTGCTTAAGGCACTTAAAAACCAAAGTGGACTTAGATGAATCACTGGATAATCAAGTCCATATGACTCGCAAATTACCCAGGGACATCCTGGATAATTGTTTGTGTTGTATGGAAAGTCATATCTGACAGTAACAGAGATTACAAAGGGGTTACAAACCATCATAGAACGAGAAAGAGTTATCCCAGATGAAAAAGCGACATCTAAACCTTCGTCTACTACTAATAATAAACAACAGAGTACAAACAGTACTCCAAACAAATCTAAAACAACTTCTCCCTCTCCAAAGTGGAGACAAGGCAGTGTGGGCACATACGCAGTTGGTACCTCCAAACCTACAGGTAACGCGTCACCCAAATCGGTGACTCCTCAAGATACTGTTAACGTCTGGAGACCATGTCTGTTCTGTGAACAATCACATTCCATGTACAATTGCAGACGTTACCCCGATCGTGCAACACGCATAAAACGACTCAAGGAGTTACATAGATGTACAAGTGTATAAGGAACATCATCCCGACAGCTGCACATCAACAATACGCACCTGTTATAGGTGCCATAAGGGTCAACACCATACAGCACTTTGTGGGGATTCAAGTACAAAGTCTGCAAACCACGGAGGAGGAAGGAACTAACACCTCAGTACAGCTTGTACTGTGCTACCTGACATAAGTGTTTTCTCAACAAGGTCTAAACATAAATCAGCTCTACCTACTGCACGATTGATCATTAGAAATGGAGAGAACAAAGCCACCGTACGTGGATTATTTGATCAAGGGTCCCAATTGACCTTTATATCCAAAGAGTTGGTAGATACCCTGAAACTTACACCTGTAGAGGAGACACGAATAAACATAGCAGGATTCCTGACTGACTCAGGAGCCCGAGTTTTCAAGGTAGTACAACCCAAGTACGATTAGGAGGTTACGAACAAAATGTACAAGCTCTAGTAGTAGATAGATTCCCAACAGATCTGTATGTATATGGTCTGGGGACAACAGCCAAATTCCTAGAAAAAAGGGGAATTCATTTGGCTGATAAAATCACATCAGACAACCTTTCCAATATTGGAATCCTTATGGGATCAGATGTCTACCATAAGTTTATCAAAGGAAAGGAATACAAACACGGTATGAACGTGTTACCATCTGCAGGTGGCTATTTGCTAACTGGCCCTGTATTACGGCTAAACCAACCCGCACCTGTAGAACACCAACATGCCAACCCAGTAATGGTTGCATGACTAGGAGACCAGTCTCCACTACAACTCAGAGACATGTCCGAGGAAGAGCTTGATCCCCCTGTACACAAGTTATTGGACCTGGCAACTCTCGGCATTGTCCCTGAACAACCTAGCCCAGATGATGACTGGACTTACAAACAATACCTGGACTCAGTCATATACAGAGATAATCAATACTGGGTCAGGCTACCATGGAAGCTGAATCACCCTCAGCTACCCGTCAACCATTTTATGGCACAAAACCAATTGAGATCACAGGTGTTGCGCTTACAAAGACAACCTGAGAACTTGAAGTTGTACCATGAAATAATACAGAAGCAACTCAATGACAAATTTATCGAAGTTGTTACAAATGATAACCCAAAGGAAGGTCACTACTTACCACATCATTGTGTACAGAAGAATTCTGCAACTACTCCATTACGGATAGTATTTAATCGCAGTGCTAAAATGAGGCCGAGTAGTGTTTCGTTAAACGACTGTCTTCAAACTGGCCCTAGCCTAACACAAAGGCTTTACGACGTGCTGTTAAAGTTCCGTATTGGGACTTATGCATATACGGCCGACATCAGTAAGGCATTCCTTAGGGTAGGTCTTCAAGAAGAAGACCGGAACTACACAAAGTTCCTATGGATTAAGGATCCTAACGATCCGAACAGTGAATTAATCACTTACCGGTTTGCCTCTGTCCCTTTTGGCGCCACGTCATCTCCTTTTCTGCTCCAAGCTACCTTGGATACGCACTTGAAGAAGTCCAATAGCCCAAACAAGACGGAAATTAGCAAAAACCTGTATGTGGATAATTTTCAAGGTACAACCAACAGTGAAAGTAAACTGTTGGACATATACCATGAGGCCAATAGAGAATTAATGGGAGCCAATATGCCTCTCCAATCTTGGGTCTCTAACAATGAAAAAATAAATCAACTGATCTCAACTGAATTTCCCGATTACCAGGTACCCGAGAGGACAAAGGTACTAGGTGTCGAATGGAACACGACAACAGATCAGTTGACAATCAAGTCAGTGGAGCCTGATACCACTAACTTAACAATGAGAAAATTACTATCACAAGTCAGCAAACCCTTTGACCCATTAGGACTATTAAGCCCAGTACTGATTAATGGGAAGTTGATAATACAGGAATGTTGGCAACAAAAGTAGGCTGGGATGATCTTCTAACACCTGCTCAACAAGAAAAATGGCAAGGTTTAGTAAAAGATTTAAGTACCCTAGAGTCTGTCAAGTTCCCCAGGAACACAGTAGTAAATGAAAAAGAACAATTAAGCTACATGTATTCTGTGATGCCTCAGGAAAGGCTTATGTAACAGTAGCTTACCTGGTCACAAATGGGCAAGCCAATTTGCTCACATCAAAGGCCAGAGTGGCACTGTCATGTTCACAGAAAATGGTACCATCCGTTTTCTATGTGCGGCGGCTGGACGCCACTAGAGAAGGTAAACAGCACACAGGACGCCTGCCAAGCTTGGGAGCCATATTCATGTAATCGTTTATTATTATTAAAGTCAGTAACCAGGAATGACTTTACATCAACCTTACTACCAAGACTATCTCAGCTATACACAGACACCACACTGGCGACGAGGATGAACTGGGAACGCAGGTATTTTGTTCAACAAAACACAAGGAAGGAGCATGCTGTCTCGCCCAGAGGAGGAAGGAGAAGCTGTCTGTGAGCACCATACCCGATGCTGTATGCAACCCCATGCTGTGTGCTGACCGTTGCTGTGTGCTGGCCGTTGCTGTGTGCTGGCCAATGCTGTGTGCTACCCAAGCTGTGCTGATTGTTGCTGTGAGAGAGGAATCTGCCGACGCTGTGTACGAAACGACGCTTTGATGCAGTGTACAAAACCCGATGTTTTGGTTACGAAACGACGCTCCGTGCTACAAAATTCTTCACGCTGTGAACCAACTGCTGCCTACTGCTGCCAACTGCTGCCTACTGCTGACAACTGCTGCCTACTGCTGTACCAACTGCTGACAACTGCTGTACCAACTGCTAACAACTGCTGTGTTGCTGTGAGTAGGAACAACACATGTACACAAGGGCTAGGTAAGAAGTCAGTTGCTGCTGTGTTGTGCACTGTTGTGAACTTTTGCATTAAAATGCTTGTGTGCTTTGCAAAATTAAAGTAATTACAGTGAATTCTTGAATAACATATACAGTGCAGTAAGTGTTATATATTCTGAGGAACATTTTAAGTGATAAGTTTAAATTTATTCAGTAAAAATGGCAAATATACCTCAGTTTCCTGCATTTGATCCTGACTGTGACCAGACAAACCTGTCACAGAGGTGGGTCAAATGGCTTAAAAGGTTTGAAAATTTGTTGATAGTTTCTGACATCAAAAGTGCTGAAAGAAAGCGTGCCTTTCTGCTTCATTATGCAGGTGATAGAGTTTGTGATATCTTTGATACACTGAAAGATACTGGTGGTGCCAAAGATTATGACACTGCCAAGGCCAAATTAACTGAGCATTTCAAACCAAGGCAAAATACTGCTATGGAAATTATGCATTTCAGGAGAGCAAAACAACTCTCTAATGAAACTGTTGATCAATACCATACACGTCTGCAGGGTTTAGCAGCCCACTGTGAGTTTGCTGATGTTGACAAAGAAATCAAACAGCAAATAATTGAAACATGCACATCTACACGTCTTCGTCGAAGAGCTCTAGAACTTGTTGATGATGAAAGTTCTCTTAACAAGATACTGGATATGGCTCGTCGAATGGAAGATGCTGCACGTGATGCTCGTGCCATGGAGTGCAGTGCCAACAACGGTTCTGCCACTGTTACTAACAGTCATGAAGTATGTAAGGTTCAGGGAGTACACCATGATCATAGAAGATATCATGCCAAACCTAACATTAAATTGAGCCGAGAACCACATCACAACTGGAGTCATGGAACAAGACTCAAGCAGTCACAACGACTCACATCAGAGGTTGTCAATAATAAATGTTACAATTGTGGAGGAGACTACCCACACCAAGATAATGTTTGTCCTGCACAAGGTAAGAAGTGCTATGAGTGTAGAAAACTAAATCATTTTGGTGCTATGTGTCGTTCCGCACTAAAGAAACCACAATCAATAAATAAAAGCAATGTACGAGGATCAAGTCATAGGAGTCGAGGTGGCAAACACAATATTGCACCTCAAATCAAGAATGTTAATAATATACAAGACAACATTTCATTACAACCAGTCTCAGATGACAGTGAATGTGATTATATTTATGGAGTACAATCAATCACAGAATGGAATGATCTTCCAAACAACCCAGAGACTATAGTATACATTGCTGGCATTTGTCTCAAAATTCTCATTGACACTGGATCAAACATTGACACCATTGCTGAGTGCCACTATGAAAAATTTAAAAAACAGTTCCCAAAGCTTGAAAAATACAATGGCAAAGCCACTGCCTATGCTTCAAAGGTAGCCTTACCAGTGATTGGAACTTTCACTGCAGAGATTAAGTCAAAGAATGCAATGCTCATTACTACATTCCATGTTGTTAGGAATGCAAAGGAGTCTTTACTCAGTTACAAGACTTCAACCAAATTGGGGCTACTTCAGCTTTCTAATGCTGTAGCAGTGGAATCTGCAAACAATGTTGATGCTATTGTTGCTGAATTTTCTGATCGGTTTAAATCCATAGGTTGTTATACTGATAGCAAGGTACATCTGCATATCAACCCAGATGTAATTCCAGTTGCCCAACCACATCGCCGACAACCATTCCATACTCGCAAGAAAGTCGATGCCGAACTGGATAGGCTGATAGAACTAGATATCATTGAACCGGTAACAGGCCCAACACCATGGGTAAGCCCAATTGTCACTCCACCAAAGCCGAAGAATCCAGATGAGATACGCATTTGTGTAGACATGCGTGTTCCCAACAAGGCAATAATGCGTGAACGCCATCCTACACCCACTGTAGATGATATGATTTACCGCTTGAATGGTGCAACTGTATTCAGCAAGTTAGATTTAAACAAGGGCTATCATCAGCTTGAACTTGATGATGAGAGTCGATTCATCACAACGTTTACGACACATCGAGGTCTGTATAGGTACAAGCGCCTGAGTTTTGGTATTAACAGTGCTGCTGAAGTATTCCAGCACATCATCAGCCAGGTATTGCAAGATATACCTAATGCTGACAACATGTCTGATGACATCATTGTTTATGGCCGTACCCAAGCTGAACACGACAAAGCTCTTCGTGCAACATTGCAACGCTTACGAGAAAAGAATTTGACGCTAAGCCGAGCAAAGTGTGAGTTCAATCAACATAAAATTGAATTCTTTGGACATGTACTTAGTGACAAAGGTCTATCTCCAGATCCTAAGAAAGTTGCAGATATCAAGAATGCTGCACCTCCTTCAACATCCACTGAAGTACATAGTTTTCTGGGAATGGCAAACTACTGTTCTCGCTTCATTCCAGATTTTGCTACCATTACGAAGCCTCTACGTGAGCTCCTGAAGAAAAATGCATCATGGTACTGGAGCGATGTCGAGCAAAATGCATTTGATGCTGTGAAAGATGCACTAGTAGAAAATGCGACTGCTGCATACTTTGATCCATCAATGGACACTGAGTTAACGGTGGATGCTAGTCCTGTTGGTTTAGGTGCTGTGTTAGCCCAACACAAACCTGGTCAACCAGATTCAAGAGTAGTAATTGCCTATGCCAGCCGTTCTCTCACAGATGTTGAGCAACGATACAGTCAGACAGAGAAGGAAGCTCTTGCTCTTGTATGGGGCTGTGAACACTTCAATGTGTATCTGCTTGGTGCACCCTTTACCACGATAGTCACTGACCACAAACCGTTGGAGACCATCTTCAATAATCCAAAGTCCAAACCACCAGCTCGCATTGAGAGATGGGCTCTTCGTCTGCAACCATACAACTTTACGGTGAAATACAAGCCAGGTGCAGGCAATCCCGCTGATTACATCAGTCGACATCCTGCCAACAGTTTCACCATCACCAAGCATCAGCAAGTTGCCGAGGAATATGTACACTCTGTAACCTGTGATGCAGTCCCTAAGGCTCTCACTCTTGATGAAATCCGTACTGCAACCCTAGAGGACCCAACTCTGCAAGCAACAGTGGATGCATTGACTAAGAAAAAGTTTCCACGCATCCCACCCTCAGGAGTTGACCAAGATGCATTCAAAGCACTTGAACGCATCCAGACAGAATTAAGTGTTACGCAACAACGCGACACCGTGCTGCGAGGTACTCGTATCGTCATTCCAGCTGTTCTCCAGCAACGTGCTCTGAAGCTTGCACATCAAGGACACCAAGGTCTTGTAAGGACCAAACAGCTGCTACGAGAAAAGGTGTGGTTTCCTGGCATTGATCGTCAAGCTAAGGACATGCATGATGCCTGTGTCCCTTGCCAAGCTGCAGTGGATACTTCAAGACCAACACCTCTACAACCTTCACCACTACCTGCTGCACCATGGATGGAAGTATCGATGGATTTCTGTGGACCGCTACCAACTGGAGAGTACTTGATGGTAGTCATTGATGATCACTCACGTTATCCAGAAGTAGAAATCATCACTTCCACATCTGCAAAGGCTGTCATCCCGAAACTCGACAAGATCTTTTCAAACTTTGGCATTCCTGAAGTTGTCAAGACGGACAATGGACCGCCATTTAATGGACAAGACTTTGTCAACTTTGCTGAGCATATTGGATTCAAACACCGCCGTGTGATGCCACTACATCCTCAAGCAAATGGAGAAGTAGAGAGATTCATGCAACCTCTCATGAAAGCTGTACGCTGTGCTCATGCCGAAGGACGATCCTGGAAACAAGCTATGTATGCTTTTCTCAGGAACTACCGTGCAACACCGCATGGAACACTGGGCAAGTCGCCTGGCGAACTTTTATTTGGACGTCCTATGAGAATCGCACTACCTGTCATGCCAGCCAAGGTAACGGATAAACGTCTCGCTCAGAAGGATGCACTAGCCAAGGGCAAAATGAAAATTGCTCATGATCAACGTGCAAAGGAACAATTCATAAAGGTTGGAGATACTGTTCTCGTTAAAAAGAAAAAAGAGGGAAAGCTAGATATGCCGTATGATACAAAACCATATAAAGTGATTAGTGTAAAAGGAACTATGGTAACAGCGAGTAATAGAGATCATAGTATAACACGTAATATGGCTTATTTCAAAGTGATTCCAACTAGTGTAGAAAATGATGAAGTGCAAAGTCGTGCAAAAGAAAAAGAAAAAATGAGTTATAACTCGATAAACAATTCATCGAGGGATATTTTTGTATTTAAGGACTCTCGTCCAAAACGTCATGTTAAACGCCCTACACGATATGATGATTAATTGTGTTCCTATGTAATGCAAAGTATTTACTTGTTATGCTAAACTAAATTTAATATTGTTTGAATAATGCAGATCTCTCATTCAATATTTTGTAACTTTGTATTACAGTTTCTTTCATGTTTGTTTAACATTGCATATGTATTTTTAACATTGAAATCCTTTGTGGTAAAGATTGTTTAAATTCTTTGTGTGTTTAATTAATGTTAAATGTATGCAATATCTCTTGATATGTTAATAACTTACTTTGTGTCAATAACTTTGCTTTGTGCTACAAGCATGGTAGACATCCTGTATTCATTCTTTTTAAAGAAAAGGAGGGATGTCATGTTCACAGAAAATGGTACCATCCGTTTTCTATGTGCGCGGCTGGACGCCACTAGAGAAGGTAAACAGCACACAGGACGCCTGCCAAGCTTGGGAGCCATAGTCATGTAATCGTTTATTATTATTAAAGTCAGTAACCAGGAATGACTTTACATCAACCTTACTACCAAGAGTATCTCAGCTATACACAGACACCACAGGCACCTTTAAAGAAAAGATCACTGCCACAACTGGAATTAACAGCCTTACTGTTAGGAGTAAGATTGGCTCATTATTTGATCAAGGCCTTACGCCACATCCACTTTAAAGAAACAATAGTTTGGTCAGATAATGAGGCAGTGCTACAGTGGGTTAAGAACAATAACAGTAAGAATCCTTACGTGAGTAACCGCGTTAAGGAAATACGAGAGTTGTCAGCAGGGTATAAACTAAGATATGTACCCACTAAAGAGAATCCAGCTGACTATCTCTCCCGAGGACTGACTTTACGGCAATTAACAAAGGCAGAGATGTGGTTCAATGGACCTCAGTGGCTAATCAGCGACCAGTGGCCTGAACAAAAGCCACAAGTCATTGTGACCAATGTTACTGTTCCCACTGAGAACCCAGAACCACCTCGGACTTTAGTAATTGATCCTACTCGGTACTCTGAACTGAACAAACTTATAGGTGTCACCCAAGTAGTGTTTGATTTTCTAAAGAAAATAGGAATCAAGCATAAATTCCCTAATGCCCTAAGGTATTGGGTCAAAAGAGCTCAGATCGACACATTCGGGACAGAATTTGACAATGTTCCAAAGAAGCTACAACGTGATCTGGGTCTCTGGTTAGACACAGACAATTATAACATAATCAGATGCGGAGGCCGCTTACAGCACGCTGACATAGATTTGGAAGCAAAAAATCCAATATTGCTCCCTCGTCACCACATAGTAAGCAAACTAATTGTGTTACATATACACAAATACTGCACTCTGCATGGTGGGGTATTAGATACTCTCACAGACTTAAGACAACAGTACTGGCTACCCCAAGGTAGACAGACAGTAAAATCAATAATCAAATCCTGTGTTATTTGCCGGAGATACGAGGCCAGAGTGTGTCCGCATCCTGGCCCTCCTCCACTTCCGAAGGAACGAGTCGTACATATTCGTCCCTTTGAGACTACAGGAGTAGATTTCACAGGAGCACTAACACTTACAGGCACTAAAGACAAGAAACCAGTAAAAGCTTACATCTGTCTTTTTACTTGTGCCACAACAAGGGCAGTCCATCTAGAAGTGACTCCCGATATGAGTGCCGAAGCATTCTTGCAGGCTTTTTGCAGGTTTGCTTCACATAGATCCTGTCCTAAGTTAATGATCTCAGACAATGGGTCCAATTTAGTGGCAGGAGAAGCATGTCTGAGGAAAATCTGGACACACCCAAAGGTACGCACAGCCCTAAATCAACGGCAGTGCCATTGGAAATTCATACCTCCCAGAGCACCATGGCACGGAGGCTTCTATGAACGCATGGTTGGTACGGTAAAACGTTCTCTACGGAAAACCCTACACCGCCAAAAGATTGACCTGCAGGAGCTTCAAACAGTAGTCATAGAGATAGAAGCACGAGTCAATAACCGACCACTTACCTACCTCTCTGATGATGTTTTGCAGCGTGAACCATTAAGTCCAGCTCATTTGATGTATGGTAGACCTCTCAAAACACTTGTGTCCCTTACGGACGAGGAACCAGAGGATCCTTCATATGTCCAAGAGAGTGATTTGGTTCAACGTTTCAAACATCTATCAAGGGTGATAAGTCGGTGGAATGACGTATGGACTCGAGAATACCTTACAGCTCTGAGAGAGTATCATTACGGGGCAAACAACCCCTACAACAGAATTAACTTGAACCCTGGTGACATAGTTCTGGTGGATAGTGATGGACCACGCTCAGAGTGGCCTTTAGGTCAAATAGTCTCTGTTCATCCAGACAGCCAGGGCATCTTGAGAATAGTGAAAGTGAAATGCCGAGGCAACACTACTCTCAAAACTTTAGAGAAATTAGTTCCTTTAGAACTGGCCAGGAACGAAGACGTACAGCGACTTCCAGCACCCGATACGCCAGTACGGGACATACGTCCCCAAAGGACTGCAGCTCAACAATGTAAACTCAAATTAAAGCAGCATTATAATTCTGAAGGAGAAGAATAAAGTGATCGCAGTCCTTAACGGGACTTCGACCCGTGTTCTTCCCCCCCGGAATTATGTCGGGAAACCGACACACTCATTCACAAATAGTATAGTCTTCCCTTAGCAGTATCCTCTTAAAATTAGAGAATGGGAGACTCCGTGACGTCATCGACGTCGCCGCAGTATTACATTATTAAACCACTGTTCATACAACAGTTTAATGTCTAAATTGAATAAAAAAGTGTTCAATAAGACTGAATATAATTATTAACACCAAAATATAGCTTGATTCCCTTGTTAATGTAAATTTAACTTAGAAGTGGAACCAGCAAATATTGGAACAGTACACAAAGAGAGCGTCTCTTACAGACGCCACGCTCACACGTAAACAATAACAAAGCAGCCTTACGCTGCACATGGCTCCAGAGTTGGTTTAACACCTAGACACCTATTTACGTGTCAACAACAAGCAACACAGCCTATCAACAACTACAGCAACGATTGTATCCGGCTTACCAAGTATCTTTATGTTTAAATCTGTGTGCACATTTTTAAATTATCAAAGATAAGTCGGTTATGATATATGGGAAACACCCCAACCATGTACGTGTACCCCATTTTACAGCCCTCACATACCATGTTATACCTGTATTGATATGTTCAGGGAACAGATATTAACTCTTTGCATCCCATACAGGTAAAATTGTGACTTGGAGCAGCAAGTAGCTGAGCAGTAGAACTATGCACATGTACCTAGCTGTTGCCAGCCTTGAAGGCCTCCACAGCCGCCATTGGCACCATGAGGCACAGGGCCACACCCACATAGATGCTAACATGACACAGCCTTAGCAGACCCTTACTACAGGCTCAGATAAGGCCATTCTAGTTATTGTAGTAGTAGTATTCATAACTAGTAATAATTGTTGAAATAATAGTAAATTAGACCACCATATGTGGTATGATAAAATAATATAATAATAAGTTAGGTAAACAATTGGTAGTTTAAAAAGGAGCCATTACAAAGTGGTTTAAGCTACAAATTGTCCCTCCAATTTATGTGAGAATAATTTCAGGCAGTTTTAACAAATACATACAGTCCACTCAATTTCTTACCTACTAAGAAAAAATAAGATAAACTTTAATTTATTGAAGTCAATTAAAAAGAGATATACTGCCTGGAGTTTTTACCACAGTCATCAGAGAGGAACAGTGGCCATCAGATAGGACAGTGATCATCAGAGAATTTACAGTGGCCACCAGACGTTAACTCTGGCCATTAGAGAGGAACAGTGGCTTTCGGAGAGGAACAGTGGCCTTCAGAGAGGAACAGTGGTCATCAGAGAGGAACAATCATAATCAGGTGTGAACTCTAGCCATCAGAGAGGAACAGTGTCATCAGAGAAGACCAGTGGCCATCAGAGAGGAACAGTGGTCATCAGAGAAGAACAATGGCCATCAGAGGTTAACTCTGGACAACAAAGAGGAACAGTGGCCATCATAGAGGAACAGTGGTCTCAGAGAGGAACAGTGGGTATCATAGAGGTACAGTGGTCATCAGAGAGGAACAGTGGCTATCGGAGAGAAACAGAGGCCATCAGAGAGGAACAGTGGTCATCAGAGAGGAACAAAGGCAATCAGAGGTTAACTCTGTTCATCAGAGACGAACAGTGGCTATCGGGGAGGAACAGAGGCGATCAGAGAGAAACAGTTGCCATCAGAGAAGAACAGTGGTCATGAGAAAGGAACAGTGCCTACCAGGGAGGAAGAGAGGCTGTGAGGAGATGTAGAATCTCCTCAGCTAGTTTTCCTAGTTTCTAGAATAGGCTAGTCGCTCTAGGGACTCTAGAAACTGAAGCTTTCAAATTTACATATGCTTGTTGGGTGTCATATGAAAGCTTATGTTAAATGCTGTCAGTTAAAACTAATTAGAGGTCTGTGATTGCTCTGTAGAGAGAATTACAGCAAAATTTTCCTGTTCTGTAAAACAGAGAGATTTGAGAGGTAGTATAACACAAAAACCGTTACGGGTGGGGGGGGGGGAACGTTGCCTTCCCCCACCAAGGGAGACGTTGAGACGTTGTGTTAGGCCTCACCCTCCTTGTGACGTCACGCCACGCCACAGGCGAGGGGCACTTGTGATTGGCCTAGACACCCCTGCTCCTATGCCGAGTTTTGGCGCGTAGAGCTGTTATTGGAAGCGGCATGAGGAACAGTGCCGGCTTCCTGCTGATTGGTCAAGACAAGGTAGGGGGAGAAGTATGGGGATGTGAGTCTCTCTAGCCGCCAAGAGTTCAGTTTGAATTGGGCAGCCAGGGTATAAGCAGTGTCTAGGTGTGGGGTGGCGGGCCTGCCACCCCCCACCACCGTTATCGCTCCTGTCGTGCAGTTTATTCTTATTGCATGGCACTCCAACCACCCTGGGTGTGTCGAAGCCCAAATTTGCGAGAAACTGGGACTTGGACTTTGAATTCCGCCCGACGTCGTCCATGTGGTAGGTGACGCCGGCCAGTGTCACCCTGTCACCCCGGTGTAAGAGCGAGTCATGCTCTGGTATGATGGGTTGTTAGTGATTCCCCATCCATGTGTGTATGCCACGCGGCCACCCAGGCCGCCCTCTGGCCGCCCGCGGCCGCCCAGTCACCCACCCACCTTATCCCGCGCGCGCGCAGCCCGGGTGGGGTGGGGTGCTGTGACGTCACGCGCCACCCGTGGCCACCCTCCTGAAGGCCATGCGGTGGCCACATGTTAGGCCACCACCTTTGGCCACCCCCTTGGCCACCTTCCCAGGACAGCCTAAGGCCACATCTTGTCGACGCACGAGGAGCAAGCTAAGTGTTGGCAGCCAGGTGGTAAGGACCTGAGAAATGAGGAAATTGTGTGGATGGAAACGTGAGTACTTTATCAGTGTCTCAGATTAGTGGAAATCATAGTAAAAAAGTTGTGTGGGCCCCTAGCCCAGCCAGGCTAGGGAAGCAGCTGAGACACCTGTCAGTGGCACGCCCAGGTGACTGTGGGGCAGTACCTGGAGAGGGAAATTGTCACTGTAAATCATGTAGTGATATAATTGTACATCTGTAGAGATGTTGTGTGTAGACTGACTAGAGTATGGGACCAGTCAGTGTAGAAAATCATCATATAAATGATCCAGTCTGTCGATTCTGTATAATCGTCCAGCCTTGGTTAGTGCCATGGTACTTCATTATGTAATTAGGCCAGGTTAGAGTTAATTAAGCAGGCCCGTGGAGCAGGGTTATTAGTAGATATCCTGAGGTCTGTATATGTCCTGGTGATTAATTTGCATTGTTTATGGAGGCCATTCCCATATGTTTCATTTGCATGTTGCATGTATTATGTTGTGTGGTGAGTCAGTAGATGTGATCGCTGACTGATTGCCTAATGATGTCATTAGCATGGGGGGCATGCTGACGGTATCATTATGTGCAGGTTTGTGCAGTGGTATCAGGTATACGTTATTACTGTCCTAGGAATTGTGTTGAGGATTTAAGGGGACCCTTTGAGTATTCAGGGAAATTCTCAGTCACTTAATGAGAGCGAGCAATTAGTTAATTTGCCTAATTATGGGAGAATTAGTGCCAGCTGTCCGCGTAGAGCGACGGTGTCTTATATTAACGTAAATTGTCTTGCTGAAGCAACCGGGATCGGGCGATCTTTTGCAACGTTTGCAAGATTAGAGGGACAGTAAGATTGGTATACCTTGAGTGTTGCAAAACCGTGTGTTATTACTGTGTGGGCATAGTAATTAACGAGTTGCAGTAATCGCAACCGTATGTGGGCAGTGCTATTTTGTGTTGTTGTGCATGCCATTCTATGTGTGACCTATGTAACCTTAGGGTTACTTTGTTTCTTTAAGTTGTGTTGAGAACTTGAGGATTCAGTGAGTTAATTAGGGGTAATTAACTGGATAAGGGGGTGCACACTTGAAGTGTTGAATGAGTGAGTGCTGTTATGGGAGAACAGTGTTGAACTTGAGCTTGTGGGAATACGTTTCCGGTGCAATTAATTGTCCGTGTGACAATTAATTGACCACTCTAGCTAATTATGTAATTAGCATTCTCATCATGAATTCACGTAGTGGGAGAGGATCTGTCAGAGTCTGTCAGTGATAGTGTTAACGTCAGTTGCTCGAGACTAACTGCCTTTCGGGGTTAGGGCAATTAGTGGCTCATGATAATTAGTGGAGTAATTAACGTCTGGAGTCTTGAGGACTCAGATGACTCGGTAAAGCGAGGTCATGGGGTTAGCATAATACGTTATATTAATCATATTCTGTCTGGTGACAGTGGATTAAGTTGCACTCATTGTTAATTAGTAATTAACTCCTCTTCCGTGAATTCACAGTGTTTGATGAGACCTGCTTAGGCAGTGCGGAGTGAGACGTATTTATGTATGATTAATTATCGGTCCTGGTGACAGTTAATTAATTGCTCGAGGTTAATTAGGGTAATTAGCACTCATTAGTAAGTAAAAGTAATTAATGATACACAGACTGTTGAGAAGCCACCCACTTGGGGTAGGCTTAGTTAACGTAACTCAATTGGGATGTAATTAGTGGTCCGTTTGACCTTAATTAAGAATTACTCACTGAATACTTGCAAGGAGTCAAGTGTGATGTAATTTAAGAGTTTGAGTTATTGTGACAAGAGGACTTGTGTTAACGTAGAGTACTATCATGTTGTTGTCTAGCGTGAGACACTTGTTGTGATTAAAGTAGTACTTGTTGCTGACTGCTGTGATCAGTCAATTTCCATCATTATTCACATAATCAATGTTGTAATTGATTAAGGCAATTTCTTTTGGTTATCGTCTAGTGACGAGGGTAAAGTAACTTAGGGATGAGTGGAGCTGTGTCCCAGAATCCCACCTTGCCTGACTTTGTTCACTTTAGTTGTGATAGGGGGAGTCACTGTTAGACTACCCGCCTGATTACGGGGGTCGCTCCTGTTGGGCGGGAGGACCTTAAGCTTGTGATTAGAGTAGCTGCCACTAGGAAGTCGTGTCACTATTGATTGCTTGCTTGTGTCATCAGTGGACAACTTTGGTCAGTAGTTCATGTTGTCAGCCCGAAGTGTCAGCAGGATGGAGCCTGCTGTCATTTCTCGAGGGGCTGTTGAATAGCTGTGTTGCAAATGCCACTGGATTGACATAAACGTAATTAAATCACTCACTGTGGTGTAACTTAGTCTGTGATATTTTTCTTTGAATTTGCAATATTGCGTCATCAGTGGGCACACCTGTGTTCAGGTTAGTTCAGTATGCAGCAACACAGCAAGGGTTGCTATTTAGCTGTTGGTTATGGTGCCACTGGATGGACATTAACGTAAAGATTAATTTGAGGAAGGGTGCTGGAGTTGCCAGTGAACCCATTAGTTATTGATGTCATTGAAAGGCTACTGATTTGATTGCATTGCAACCGCTATTGCAGGTGTAGACTGCACTGAGGCGTAGAACAGTTAGGAGGTTACTGGAGACGTGTTTCAGAACTCACTGTGTCATTTGTTGTAATTGTGATTATAGATCTGTTAGTTCTTGCTTGCTTGTTGATTCCTCTGTGGGCACGCTTATGTTCGAGTTAGTTCATTATGCAGTCCGAGGGGCTGGTGTCTAGCTGTCATTGAAAGTGTCACAGGAAGGACTTCGAGTAACGTCATTGACATTCTTTTGTTTTGATGTAGTAGTCTAGTCTCTTGTTATAAATAAATTGTTAATTTTGTTAACGGTCTTTAATGTCAACCTTCAACTATTCTGTGCCACTCCCATGTTCTGATATATTGATATTGTTGTTTTGATCTTTGATATGACGGCTGCGCTCTTGGGAATTCGAATTCCAATTCATAGCGCCACAACAAATATAAAATTTGATTGTGAGAACCCGTCGGTTACCCTTTATTGGTTTTAACGTCATGTTTAACTAGGAGGAACCAGCGGCCTATTGTGGACAGGTTTTCACCCCTGCTGGTGGAAGCCTGGCGGTTTGCTCCCGCTTCTCCTTTTTCTACTGGACTCATGCTTAACTGCCAAGAGCAGCCTTTAAACTTGTAGTCCACCTCCTAAGGGAGGTAGGCGTAGAGAAAAATCTCATAGAGGCCATCAGAGAGAAAGAATTGTTCAGCAAAGAGGAACAGTGGGAATCAGACAGGAACATTGGCCATCAGAGAGGAACAGTGGCAATCAGAGAGGAACAGTGACTATCAGAGAGGAACAGTGGCCTTCAGAGAGGAACAGACGCCATCAGAGAGCAACAGTGGCCATCAGAGAGGAACAGTGGCTATCGATGAGGAACAGTGGTCATCAGAGAGGAACAGTGGTCATCAGAGAGTAACAGTGGTCATCAGAGAGGAACAGTGGGCATCAGAGTGGAACAGTGGTCATCAGAGAAGAACAGTGGTCATCTGAGAGGAACAGTTGTCAACTGTGAGGAACAGTGGTCATCAGACGGGAACAGTGGTCATCAGAGAGGAACAGTGGCCAACGGAGTTTAACTCTGGCTATCAGAGAGGAATAGTGGCTATCGGAGAAGAACAGTGGCCTTTAGAGAGGAACAGTGGGCATCAGAGTAGAACAGTGGTCATCAGAGAGAAACAGTGGCCTTTAGAAGGTAACTCTGGCCATAAGAGAGGACAAGTGGCTATCAGAGAGTAACAGTGGTCATCAGAGAGGAACAGTGGGCATCAGAGTGGAACAGTGGTCATTAGAGAAGAACAGTGCTCATCTGAGAGGAACAGTGGTCATCAGTGAGGAACAGAGACCATCAGAGATTACCTCTGGCCAGCAGAGAGGAAAACTGGCTATCGGAGGGGAACAGTGGCCTTCAGAGAAGAACAGTGGTCATCAGAGAGAAACAGCGATCATCAGAGAGGAACAGTGGTCATCAGAGAGAAACAGAGGCCAACAGAGAGACAGAGAGGCCATCAGAGAGGAACAGTGGCCATATGAGAGGAACAGTGGTCATCAGAGAGGAACATAGTCATCAGAGAGGAAAAGTGGCTATCAGAGAGAAACAGTGGCCATCAGGGAAGAACAGTGGTCATCAGAGAGGAACAGTGCCTATCAGAGAGGAACAGTGGCCATCAGAGAGGAACAGTGGTCATCAGAGAGGAACAGTGGTCATCTGAGAGGAACAGTGGTCATCTGAGCGGAACAGAGGCCATGAGAGGTTACCTCTGGCCATCAGAAAGGAACAGTTGCTATCGGAGGGGAACAGTGACCTTCAAAGAGGAACAGTGGTCATCAGAGAAGAACAGAGGTCATCAGAGAGAAACAGAGGTCATCATAGAGAAACAATGGCCATCAGACGTTAACACTGGCCATCAGAGAGGAACAGCGGTCATCAGAGAGGAACATAGGTCATCAGAGAAGAACAGAGGCCATCAGAGGTTAACTCTGGCCATCAAAGAGGAGCAGTGGCCGTCATAGAGCAACAGTGGTCATCAGAGAGGAACAGTGGCTATCGGAGAGAAACAGAGGCCATCAGAGAGAAACAGAGGTCATCCGAGAGGAACAAAGGCCATCAGAGGTTAACTCTGTTCATCAGAGAGGAACAGTGGCTACCGCGGAGGAACAGTGTGCCTTCGTACAGGAACAGTGGTCATCAGAGAGGAACAGTGGTCATTAGAGAAGAACAGTGGCCATCATAGAGGATCAGTGGCCATCAGAGAGAACAGTGCCTATCAGAGAGGAAGAGTGGCCATCAGAGAGAAAGAGTGTTCAGCAAAGAGGAACAGTGGGCATCAGACAGAAACATTGGCCATCAGTGAAGAACAGTGGCTATCAGAGAGGAACAGTGGCTATCCGAGAGGAACAGTGGCCTTCAGAGAAGAACAGACGCCATCAGAGAGGAACAGTGGCCATCAGAGAAGAAATGTTGCCCTCTGAGAGGAACAGTGGCTAACGAAGAGGAACAGTGGTCATCAGAGAGGAACAGTGGTTATCAGAGAGTAACAGTGGTCATCAAAGAGGAACAGTGGTCATCAGAGAGGAACAGAGGCCAACAGAGAGGAACAGTAGTCATCAGAGAGGAACAGTGGCCATCAGATATGAAGTGATCATCAGAGAAGACCAGTTGCCATCAGAGGTTAACTCTGGCCATCAGAGAGGAACAGTGGCTATCGGAGAGGAACAGTGGCCATCAGAGAGGAACAGTGGCTATCGGAGAGGAACAGTGGCCATCATAGAGAAACAGTGGTCATCAGAGAGGAACAGTGGCCATCATAGAGGAATAGTGGTCATCAGAGAGGAACAGTACCCATCAGAGAGGAACAGTGGCCATCAGAGAGGAACAGTGGCCATCAAAGAGGAACAGTTGCCATCATAGAGAAACAGTGCTCATCAGAGAGGAACAGTGGCTATCTGAGGGGAAGAGTGGCTTTCAGAGAGGAACAGTGGTCATCAGAGAGGAACAGTGGTCATCAGAGAGAAACAGATGACATCAGAGAGAGGCAGAGGTCATCAGAGAGGAACAGTGGCCATCAGAGAGAAGCAGTGGTCATCAGAGAGGAACAATGTCCATCAGTGAGGGACAGTGGCAATCAGACAGGAACAGTGGTCATCAGAGAGGAACCGTAGACATCAGAGAGGAACAGTAAATATCAGAAAGGAACAGTGGCCATCAGAGAGAAACAGTGGTCATCAGAGAGGAACAGGGCCATCATAGTGGTGCAGTGGTTTTCAGAGAGGAACAGTGGTCATCAGAGAGTAACAGTAGTCATCAGAGAGGAACAGTGGCCATCAGATAGGAACAGTGATCATCAGAGAAGACCAGTGGCCATCAGAGGTTAACTCTGGCCATCAGAGAGGAACAGCGGCTATCGGAGATGAACAGTGGCCTTCAGAGAGGAACAGTGGTCATTGTCGGGAAACCGACACACTCATTCACAATAGTATAGTCTTCCCTTAGCAGTATCCTCTTAAAATTAGAGAATGGGAGACTCCGAGACGTCATCGACGTGCGCTGCAGTATTTACATTATTAAACCACTGTTCATACAACAGTTTAATGTCTAAATTGAATAAAAAGTGTTCA
>WNGS01021246.1:0-13545 GCA_020271785.1 Procambarus virginalis | reverse complement strand
TATAAAGCGGATCAGGTGAGTACTTCAATTATTGGTGAGTACAAACAAAATACGGTCGCATTTATGCATAAACCTGTCAATTTTTTTCCCTAGAGTTTTTTCATACATTTTTTTGGAAATTTTTTTTTACATTTCTAGTTTATTTTTCCCCTTTATTTCTCGTATACGAACTTACATGTTAACCGACGGGTCTCGTCCCCAAGGGGCTCGGAAACCAAGTGGTGCTCTGTATTGCCATCCATGTATTTAAAAGCAATTCTGAAGTTAGAAAGTGTGGCATAGGCTCCTCGCACAATATTCTTTATGTGGTCCTCAGGTGATAGTTTTCTATCTAGAACCACCCCTAGATCTTTTTCTTTATCGGAATTCTTTAAAGATTTCTCACATAATAATAGGTTGTGTGGGTCTATGTTCTCCTATTCCACATTCCATAACATGGCATTTATAACATAAATTCCATTTGCCAAGTGGTGCTCCATATACTTATTTTTCCAGGTCATCTTGAAGGCCTGACAATCATCTAGGTTTCTTATCCTTCCTATTATCTTAGCATCACCAGCACATCACCCCCCTCTTTCCCGAAATCCTCCCCCTCCCATGCATGGGAACCAGCTAGATAGTGGCCTTTGACACTTTTTGACAACTGTTGGACAACTGGCCATACCTCCTATCTGTCACCCTCCTCCCCCTCCTTTCCCCTAAGCATACACAAATAGTTCTCTTCTGTGCCTCCTCCCCTCTTTTCTCTAATATCTCTCCCCCTAACCTCCCCATACACTTACTCCGCACGCATACACACGCAAGCTCCCCAACTCACTTTACCAAAATACTCCCCATCACCCCCCTCCCTTTCACACTGCCTCTGTAGCATACCCAGATTCCCCCCCCCCTCCCTACACCCAAAACCCCTCCCACACAGTGGGACTCCTTCCCTCCCACTATCTGACCATCTGACCTGAAGTGACATCTCCCCCCCCTCCAACCCCCCCCCCCCCCCCCATTTTCCCAGGCATCCCCTCCCCTACAAACACACACACACACACCACACACACACCACACACACACACACACACACACACAAGCGAACACGCACGCACGCACTTGCACTTGCACGCTTATATGAGCTTATACACTTGCACGTTATATGACAAAGAGTGCTGGGAAGACGGGAACCACGAGCATAGCTCTCATCCTGTAACTACACTTAGGTAATTACACGCACAAACACACACATACAATAAACCACACTCATAAACACAACACACGCACAAGAAAAAGCCAGGACGTTTTTTTTTTCCCTCAGCCAGGGAAAATGATGAACATCACCAAATACAGGGACAGGGAGAATGGTGGATACTACCTTTGAATGGCTCAACCAGACATTAGGAGGATTCGGCAGAGACCTGCAGGCAATGCAAATGGGGTTCAACAGAGACCTGCAAGAAATTAAAATGGGATTCAGCAGAGACCTGCAGGACATGAGAGAGAGGTTTGGCAGAGACCTGCAGGAAATGCAAACATTAGTACAGAATCAAAGGAGTTAGAGGAAGCCAGAGAGGAGATAAAGAGACTTAGGGAAAATCAGAATTCAAACCACCACATGGTATGCAACCTCCTAGAAACAGGGGACGAAGCTGATGGAAGGCTCCTTCCAGGGGGGGGGGACTCTTTTGCAGAAATACTGCAGAACAGCCCAAGTGCCAAGGCCGCTCTAGAGCAGCAGCTATGAAAGCAGCTACCTCACAGAAGCTGCAAATGCACTGAACAAATGCTGGAAAGGAAATGAACAATTATAGTTGTAGGAGTACAGGAACCAGAGGGATCCAGTCGGGAGGAGTGGAGAAGGAGGGACCGAGCAATCATGACAGAGATCTTGGAGGGACTGAATATGGAGGAGGTAGATGGAAACATAGAGAAGGTTTTCAGGCTGGGCATCTCCAAGAGGAAAGGAAACAATTGATAAAGGTAGGGCTCACGAACGAGGCAACAAGGGAGAAAATCCTATCCAGGAAGAGCAGACTTGTGAGGTTAGGGGGATACAACGAGGACGTCTTTCTGCAAAGGGACATGCCAGGGAGGATAGAGGAAGGCTGCAGAAACAAGGAGGAGATGCAGAGAAAGGAATGGGGTATGGGAGCCACAGAACTCAGCTCAGCGTCTCCAGGAACCTCAGAAGGGAGTGGGAATCCCCCCACCAGCAGACCAGCATCCCCAGGGAGGATTGTAACAGAAGCCTCCCACCAACCAACCCCTCAGCCATCCCCCACCAATCACCTGCACCTCCCCAGACAGTAAAGTCCCCCTTCAGACCATGTTCCCCGATCCCGACCCTCCCATGTTCCCCCCATGCCCTTTTTCTCCCCAGCCCCTACCCCAGACCCTCACTGTTCCTGCACCCCATGCCCTTCCCTGTTTCTCCAGCCTGTGCCCTTCCCAGTTTCCCCATCCCAAGTTCTCCTCCCTACCCCACTCCCCCCTCCCCCCTCCTGGCCCCCCCCTCCCCTTGCCATCCCCCTGACCTCCCTGTCAACCCATCCCAGTCTACCCTGCATACCCCAACCCGTGACCTCCCACCACATGCCCCTCCAGCTCCCCCATCACATGACCCCACTAATCCCCACCCCGACCCCCTCAGCCGCTTCACGACAGCACCCCCTAGCCCCCCTGTTCCAGACCCTCCCAGCCCCCTCACACCCCAGACCCCCCAGGTCCCCCATCCTAGGCTCACCCATCCCAGACATCCCTTGCCCCCCAACTCCAGTGGAATCAACAGAAACTGAGAATGGACAGAAGAGAGTCAGCTTCAAGGTCATGTACACGAACATAGATGGGATTACAAACAAGGCCAGTGAACTTAGGGAAAGAACACAAGAAGTAAACCCAGATGTAATTGGACTCACAGAAACAAAACTCTCAGGATCATAACGAATGCGGTGTTTCCCCAGGACTACACTGTAATAAGGAAAAGAGGGAAGGAGGGGAGGAGGCGGAGTGGCTCTACTGATGAGAAAGGAATGGAGTTTCGAGGAGATGGTTTTCCGCACTGTGAAGGTTCAGAGACTTCATCACAGGCACCATGACGATGGAAGGACCAAGAGTAGTAGTAGCAGTGATATATAACCCACCACCAAATGAAAGAAGACCCAGGCAAGAGTATGACAGAAACAACATGGCAGTTAATTAACATTATCATTGAGAGAGCAGCCACTGCTGCCTGTAGAAAACCGATCCCATCTGCTCATCATGAGGGACTTTAATCATGGAAGGATAGATTGGGAAAACAGAGAACCACATGGAGGTGAGGAAACATGGAGAGCGAAACTGCTAGAGGTGGCGACTAGAAGCTTTTTAAGTCAGCATGTCAAGGGTCCCACGAGAATGAGAGGCAATGATGAACCAGCAAGACTCGACCTAGTATTCACTCTGAACGATTCAGACATAAGGGAAATCGGTCTTAAAGCCCCCGTGGGTATGAGTGATCACAGTGTACTGTTGTTTGAATATCTGGTCGAAGAAGGGGTTAATGTACTCAAGGAAGGGACCAGAAAACAAGAGGCCGGCATTCCGGAAGGGAAACTATGAGAGATGAGAAATTCCTAACTGAAATAGCTTGGGAAATAGAGCTCAGAGGAAAGACAGTTCAAGACATGATGGACTACATCACACAGAAGTGTAAGGAGGCAGCAGACAAGTACGTCCCAGTCCAAAAGGAAAAAAATTAAATGGAAATGAAAACCCATGGTTTAATCAGAGTTGCAAGCTAGCAAAGCAGGTAAGTAAAAGGGCATGGAGAAACTATAGAAACAGCAGAACACTAGAGAGCAGAGAAAGATACCAGAGCGCCAGGAATGAATAGGTCAGGGTGAGAAGAGAGGCAAATATGAAAATGACACAGTGAGCAAGGCAAGACTCAACCCAAACTGCTGCATAGCCACATCAGGAGGTAAACAACAGTGAAGGAACAGGTAATGAAACTGAGGATAGGGGCAGAAAGATTCACTACAAACGACAAGGAAGTGTGCGAGGAACTCGCACACTTCCTTCACCTCAGAGCAAGGAAGTCTTCACCTCAGAGCAAGGAGAAGTCCCAGAGATACCTGGTTGATACCTGGTTGATAAGGGAGGGAACACCAACCCAGACACCACTAGAGGAGTTTGAGATTACCAGTGGGGAGGTGAGGAAGCATCTGCTAGATTTGGACGTGACAAGGCTATAGGCCCGGATGGAATCTCACCATGGATCCTTAACCACTTAACTGCGCCAACTGAGTTTTCTCGGTTGGCGGGAACTGCGCCAACCGAGAAAACTCATTTTGATTTTTTGTAAAAAATTCTAAATGTGTACGAGGTTGGTTGTGTACGAAATGGACTCTTAGGACCTCCAGTGAGAGGCAGCCATCTGGAAAAAAATCCCAGAATGCCCTAGGGCTGCTGGCTGGGTTAGTTCTGAATGAGCAACCATGGGTGGCGCACACGCCTCTGGCTCCCAAACACCTGTCCGACGCGGTGTTGAAAGATAATGCTCTGTCCGTGAAATTCAAACCTTATTGTTTGAAGAACATAAGGGTCATAATATTGGGGAAGCCAGGCGCAATAAGGACCTAACACAAAGGTCAGATGCAAGTGATACAGCACCTATGAAAATGATACAGCGAGCGTATCCAGTTGTAGCTCAGAGTCACCCTTGCAATCCTATGCTATTTATTTAGATGATACGTAGACGAATCGTTTTCTGCGTTCAGTGATGATGCATCTGATACAAATAACATAGATGAACAGTGTTAGCGGCTTCCATGGTGGTGTTTTCCATAGATATTTTCAAGAATATCTGAATCTCTTCCCAGCTGACGGACACTCTTGAGGCTAACTGAATCTCTTCCTGACTGACGGACACTCTGAGGTAAGCTGAATCTCTTTCTGTGTGAGACCATACAAAGTGATCTTTTCAAGACTACCTTACAAATTGATCTTTTCCTATAATCTTTTCAATACTACCTTATGCTTTACAAGCTTGGTTACATACAACCTACAAGTTCTAAAGCCAAGAGTGTACATGAGTGCGTTATTTGCAAGCACACAGAATGAAGAAACAGGAAGCGAAAATTTATCTGTACCTGGTGCACTGAGAGCGAAGTCGCGCTGTGTACCATGGGCTACCTCGTTGATTATTACTCACTTCCAAAGTAATGAGTGTAATACAGTGTGTTACTGTGTAAATAGGGTGTGAAACTGTACATATTGTAATTTTAGTGATTTTTTAACAGGTAATATTGTGACAATAAACATTTATTGTGGACACATTACTGACACATGTATCACAGTTCCATGGAACATTATGAACGTTCTACTGTATGAATATTGTAAAGGACACAAATGTGCATCATATACGATAAAAAAACAAATAAAACCACATTGGAAATACATAAAACAAATAATTTAAAATATATTTGTGGCAACACCCGGTGCTTGAATGGCCTGTGCGACCGTGTCTGGGCGAGTCACGCACGGGCGACCAGCCCCTGATGACATCACAGCACATCTTGTCCACGGCCCTAAAGCCAAAGAAAGTGGAATTTGGTACTTATTTTTACATAGACATGTTCAGGGAAGAGAATTTATCATTTTACAAAGAAAAAAGAATTTTTTGGGAACACTTCATTTCATGCACACCGGGGAAATTTCTCAATAAACTCTGCGCAACATGGTGGTTAAGGAAGGAGCAGAGGCTCTGTGCCTACCACTCTCCATAGTGTACAAGTCACTGGTAACAGGCGAACAGCCAAAAATTTGGAAGACGGCCAATGTAGTCCCAATATACAAGAAGGGTGATAGGCAGGAGGCACTGAACTACAGGCCAGTGTCCCTAACTTGCATTCCATGCAAGATGATGGAAAAGATTGTGCAAAAAAAGCTAGTGGAACATCTGGAGCAAAAGAACTTTGTAACACAAACATCAACATGGGTTCAGAGATGGCAAATCATGCCTAACAGGATTAATTGAGTTCTATGACCAGGCAACAAAAATCAGGCAAGAGAGAGAGGGCTGGGCAGACTGCATATTTCTGGACTGCCAGAAAGCTTTTGACACAGTATCACATAAGAGACTAGTGCACAAACTGGAGATGCAGGCAGGAGTGAAAGGGAAGGTACTCCACTGGATAAGAGAGTACCTAAGCAACAGGACTCAGCGAGTCACCGTGAGAGGTGAGGTCTCGGAGTGGCAGGGAGTCACCAGTGGAGTCCCACAGGGATCAGTCCTTGGACCTATACTGTTTCTGATATACGTAAATGATCTTCCAGAAGGAATTGACTTGTTCCTCTCTATGTTTGCTGATGACGCGAAAATTATGAGGAGGATCAGGACAGAGGAGGATAGTATGAGGCTACAAGATGACTTAGACAAACTGAAGGAATGGTCCGACAAATGGCTACTAAAGTTCAACCCAAGTAAATGTAAGGTAATGAAACTAGGAGGAGGAACTAGGAGGCCAGTCACTGGATACCGAATGGGAGATGATGTCCTTCACGAAACGGACAGAGAGAAAGATCTGGGAGTTGATATCACGCCAAACCTGTCTCCTGAAGCCCACATCAAAAGAATAACATCAGTGGCCTATGCAAGACTGGCTAACATCAGAACTGCTTTCAGAAACCTGTGTAAGGAATCCTTCAGAACCTTGTATACCACATACGTAAGGCCAATCTTGGAGCATGCAGCCCCAGCATGGAGTCCGTACCTAGTCAAGCACAAGACGAAGCTGGAAAAAGTTCAGAGGTATACCACTAGGTTAGTCCCAGAACTAAGAGGCATGAGTTATGAGGACAGACTACGTGAACTGCACCTCACGTCGCTGGAAGACAGAAGAGCAAGGGGAGACATGATCACCACATACAAAATTCTCAGGGGAATTGACAGGGTGGACAAGGATGGTTATTTAACATGGGTGGCACACGCACAAGGGGACACAGGTGGAAGCTGAGTACCCAAATGAGCCACAGAGACATTAGAAAGAACTTTTTCAGTGTCAGAGTAATTAGTAAATGGAATGCACTAGGAAATGATGAGGTAGAGGCTGACTCCATTCACAGTTTCAAATGTAGTTATGACAGAGCCCAGTAGGCTCAGGAATCTGTACATCAGTTGATTGACGGTTGAGAGGCAGGACCAAAGAGCCAGAGCTCAACCCCCGCAAACACAACTAGGTGAGTACACATGTTCATATAATTCTGTATACCAACTGGTAGATCATTTATATAGACAATAAACATCACTGGTGCAAGAACTGAACCCTGTGGTACTCCACTTGTGACATTTCTCCAGTCCGATACATTGCCTCTGATTACTGCCCTCATTTTTCTATCAGTCAGAAAATTTTTGATCCATGTTAGAAGCTTACCTGTCACCCCTCCAATCTTTTCCAGTTTCCAGAACTATCTCTTATGTGGAACTCTGTCGAAAGCCTTTTTAGGTCCAGATACATGCAGTCAACCCAACCATCTCTTTCCTGTAATATCTCTGTTGCTCGATCATAGAAACTGAATAAATTCGATACACAGGATCTTCCAGATCGAAAACCATACTGTCTGTCTGATATTATATCATATCTCTCCAGGTGTTCTACCCATTTACTTTTAATTATTTTTTTCCAATATTTTGACTATTACACTTGTCAATGATACAGGTCTATAATTAACCCTTAAATGGCGCATAGCTATATACCATTTGACACCCACAGGCGCATACAAAAAAAAATATATATTTTTTCTTCCTAACCTGTTAATTTGTGTTCACTGATCACGGGAAAAATAATAAAAAAATTGTAAGTTGAATATATTGGCCGCTATAGGGCAGGGAAGTCTGGCACAAAACAGGCGCTCACTCAGCATGTGTCCCAGGCGGTCTGTTGATCGCCAGCTGTCAGGCCGGAGTTGCCACAAAGAGATAATTGCCTAATTATTTCAATGTCTCTGATTGATTTTTCGTAGTTTTTTTGCTGTAATATTATTCAATAGTGTGTAGTGTAATATATTTATATAATGAAATGAGTGAATCATCACTGTACTCAAAAATATGGTGTGCTTATTGTTGATTCAATTATGTTCATCAAACAGTGAACAAATACTTTATCGGTTTTACATTATATACACGGGTTATATATAAGTATCTGCATGTTTTGTTCACTATAACGAACCACTAAGTTGCTATTATGAATCAAAAAGTAACGAGGAGTGACCGCCGTGTACCAGCCAGCCACTCACGCCCTCCCTCAAGTCATCTGACTCACCCACATTCTCCTCCCACAATACTGTTTTTGCTTTTATTCACTATATACAGACGCTATATATAAGTATCTACATTCGTGTTCACCATAACGAACCACTAAGTTGGTATGCTGAGTGGCAGTGGCAGCCCGCCACTGGCTGCCACTCCCTCCTTCTCTCACCTCACCTGACTTGCCACCATTTTCCACTCACCATACTGTTTTTGCTTTTATATACAGACGTTATATATAAGTATTTACATGTTTTGTTCACCATAACTGTACATCTAAGCTTGTATGGTGAGTAGGACTTCTTGTATGGTGAGTAGGACTTCTTGTATGGTGAGTAGGCAGAAAGACGTAGGACCTCACAGTCAGCTGATGGCTGCCGCCCTCAAGGCCAGACACACTAATATTTCTCCTCCAACAATACTGCTTGTGGTGTTATTACGCTATATACACACATTATATATAAATATCTACCGGTTTTATTCACCATACTTGTACAAGTAAACTGGTATGGTGCCCAAAGACCATCGTAGTCACCAATAAACAACACGATAATTCCTGCAGACGGCGCTCCTCTCACCAAAATGGCGGCTCCCAACCTCCTACTCTTGCTGTTTATACTCTCTATACACACGTTATATATAAGTATCTACATTTGTGTTCACCATAGCGAACCACTAAGCTGGTATGCTGAGTGCAGTCAATAAAAGGTGACCACACACAGTCAGATAACAATGCCACCACCCTCCCTCCCACAGCATTACTCCTCCCCCCATGGAGAACAGTGCTAAATATCATCACAATCCTCTTATTATCAGACCCATAGTCAGTTTTATGACAGTCAGGGGGCTTCTGTAATAATATTATCGCTACATAATAGCATGAACAAGTATATTATGGCATTTTTAGGCGATGCTGTGGTCACACAACCCGTCCTCGACTCAAGTCCATTACATTCAGCGGTCAACCCCACAGACGCATTCATAAATTTTAACATGCTGTTCATTCAAAACGGGAATTTTCTCAAGTATAAATTAATATTATAATATATTAGCATATTGTGTATAAATAGGCATAGGTTAGGTTAGGTCAGGTGTTTAGGTTCTGCTGGCGATTATTTGTATTTGTAGTACGTGGGTGAAGCATTTACAGCGTTGTGGTTCGAACAAAATTCGTCAGTGAAGCACTTGTTCCGGATATGTTCGAACGTCAGCAGTTGTGAGTCGTGTAAACCGCTTTTCATTCATAAACAGGGGGTTTGGCGGGTGCATGGAATCACTTTTGGATCTTTGTTTGGAGGACGGGCTGGGTCACAAGCTGACAGCAGTGCTGTGAGCTCATGCTGCGTGTGTCAGGCTTGGTAGCTTACTCGATACTGAGGCCCCTAACACCCGGGAGTTTGGCCCACGATTTTTTTTAAAAATGGCGTCTGTTTACAAAAGCCCTGATGAAGGTGTGGTGAACCCCGTGTATTCGCGGGCCGTTTAAATCTTGCGTAGTATTCCAACGCATTCATTATATGATGCGACGCGCAATTTACTGCAAGTCGGTCAAAGCATCATATGATGCGATGCGCAATTGAAGGGTTAAGGGGGTCTTCCCTGCTTCCACTTTTGTAGATTGGAACTATGTTAGCCTTTTTCTACACATAAGCTACAACTCCTGTAAACAGGGATGCCTGAAAAATCGGTTGAAGTGGAATGCTGAGCTCAGGTGCACATTCTCTCAGAACCCATGGTGAAACTCCATCTGGACCAACTGCTTTGTTCTTATTTAACTCCTTGAGCATTTTTTCCACTTCGTCTCTAGACACCTCTATGTGCTCTATATTGTTCTCTGAAATTCTTATTGTGTCTGGTTCCCTGAAGATTTCATTTTGTGCAAACACACTTTGGAACTTTTTGTTTAATGTTTTCACACATTTCCTTTTCATTTTCCGTGAATATTTCCCGTTTTCAACCTCTGAATATTGTCCTTTACCTGCAATTTGTTGTTTATGAATTCATAGAATAGGCCTGGTTCTGTTTTACATTTGTCTGCAATCCCTTTTTCAAAATTTCTTTCTGCCTCTCTCCTCACTGCCGTGTAGTTGTTTCTCGCATCTTTGTATCACTGGTATGTTTGGAGGTTTGGCCTCTTCCTATATTGATTCCATTTTTGTGTCTTTTGGTCTCTGGCCCTCTCGGAATTTCTGTTGAACCAATCTTGTTTCCTAGTTCTGCATCTCTGTTTTGATATAAATTTTTTTGTGCCTTTATCATATATTTCACAAAACTTGACATACATCTCATTCACTTCCTTGCCTAGCAACAAGTCTGTCCAATTATACTCACTAAAAATTGTCTAAGGTTGCCATAATGTCCTCTCCTAAAGTCAGGTTTTTCAATTGCATCAACCTTCTTATTTTCTTCCAGATTATAACGCATTGCATACTTCATTCCTAAAAAGACATTGTCTCTTTTACCCAAGGGAGGAAGGTACTGAATGTCAAATATTTCTTCCTCCTTCCTGGTAAATATCAAATCTAGCATGGAGGGAACGTCCCCTTCCCTCATCCTCGTAGCTTGTTTAACATGTTGATACAAGAATGTTTCCAGGATGAGGTCTACAAATTTACAGGTCCAAAAATCTTCTGTTTTAGCTTCATAAGCTTCCCAGTCTATGGATTTCAAGTTGAAGTCGCCGACTATCAACAGTCGTGATCTGTCGTTATCTGCCCTCGCTATAATCTCTCTCATTATTTTTATAAGACCTTCTCCTTTACTATCTAGCTCTCCTTTGTGTGGTGACTTTTGCTGCGGTTTTGATACTGCGGCTCCGTGTGGGAGTATGGTTGTGGCGCTTTGTTTGGCCCTTCCGTGCTCCTTCTGGCGCCTTCGTTGTTTGGGTTTTTGTTCCCTTGATTTTCTGGGGCCCTCCTTCCCTGCCAGTCTTGCTGTGCCGGGTTTAGCTTTTCCATGTTCCTTGAATTCTCTATCCTAACCTCATTGTCCTCGCCTAGTTGTGCTGGCTAGGGGTGAGTTTTGGCTCTTTGTCTCGCCCCTCGCCTATCATTCGCTTTCTGGTCAAGTTCCGGAGCTTACTGGGCTCTTATCTGCACTGGACGCTGGGTGTGGGGTTGGCCTCTGCCACTTTCCTTCCTCGTGCATTCGTCTCGACTTCCTGCTTCACTTTTGTCCCTGGCCGCTGGTGCTAGGGCGTTTCTGCTGTTTTTTTTCATCATTTCCTCCTTCACACTGTTGTGTGTTTTGTTTGTGCCTTTTGGCCTTCCTGTTGTCGGGTTTGGGTTTCTGTTTTCCTGGCTTGCCCTGCCTGTTGTTTTTTTCAGGGTCTTGCGATGTCCCTTCTCTGGTATCTCACGTCGGATCCGTGGTTTCTGATCCCCTGGCGAGCTTGCTCGCATTGGGGAATTTTCTGTTCGGCAGACATTCCATCTCCTTCTTGCCGGCTTGGGCTTCCAGCTCTGCTTCCTTGGTGGTCGCACCCGAGATCTTCCTGCGGCTCCGCCTCTTCCTAGGCTCAGATGACCCTCGGCAGGGCTGATTACGTTCTGCCTGGTGGTCAGGTGGCTTCGTTGTTGGTGTCCCACCTGTGTGCTTCTTGGCTGCAGTATGGGGGTGTTTTGGCGATCTTTCCTTTTCCTTCTGTCCCTTCTTCGATGGCTCTTTTCCGGTTGGCATTGACCTCTGGGGGTCGGGTAGGTGAGCGTCATGCTCTCCTCCTGCGCAGGGGTTTTCTGCTCCTCCGGTCGGGGTGATTGGTTTGGTCGTCTGCTGCCTTCTCCTTCTTTTCTGGCGAAGAATGAGACTGCTGCTTTCCAGAGGGATCCCTGGGTTGTTGATGCTTGGTTGGTTGGGCCGGGAGTGCATTTTATTTTTGTCCAGTTGCGGCTCTCCGCCGTTATTTTCACGTCACGGCTTCTGGGTTTGTGGACGCATTTTGGGTTGTTCCGATTCCCTTCTACCCTGTTCGAGGGTGCGCGTCTCCCAGGTCATCCGCGGGGTTCTTAAGGCTCGCCAGCCTGCGGTCTATCTCCGTGCCCATGACGTCCGCAAGTTCGCGGCTCTTGCTGTCATCATTGGTACTGTGTCCTGGGAGGACATTTAGGCACGGGGAATTTGACGGTCGAACAGGGTCCTTGGCTACTCGTTACCTTGTACGTGTTCCTGGGCTCTGTTGGGCCTGTGTCGCTTTGGGTCGGCGGATGCGGCCTGTTGTCTCGACTTCGGGTTAAATATGGTGCAGCGACCGCCTCCTGTGTCAGTCCCTATTCTTTTCCTCTGTGGGTAGTTAGCTACGGGAGCTGTAGGGCTCCCCCCAGAAAACCAGCGTTGAATGTAATGAAATGCCATTTTCTGGGCAAGTCCTGGAGGCTCCTCGGATTCCCTCCCTCCCTTCGGTCGGTGTTTTTTCAGGTGTTTTGACATCCAGCCTCAGAACTGGGGTGTGGATTGCTGGCGTGGTAGGTCTGGGGCTACCCCTTCCCCCTCCCCGGGGAGTGGGGAGCTGCACAGACAGCGACGTGATGACGGGTGACATCATACTAGTTTGCTCGTTTTTGTTTGGGGAGTTCTATCCACTCGTTCGGTTTTTGGTTGCAATTTTTACCAGAATAGAGATTTGTTTTGGGACACCTACCTTTCTGGGTGCCTAACCCGGTTGATGGCATACATAGAATGCTTCCAACCACACGGGGGTTTCTATAGGCCATTACTTCCCTAGCCTCTCTAGAGGGAGCCAGGTTCTGGCTCGTGGTCCCCGGTAGGCCCCTAAGAACTCCGTACACATGACTGATGCCAAAGTCTGACATTAGCATATCAGCCTGGTAAGCTCCGGGGAGCATCCGGGACTGGGCCAGAAATGGCGTTTCATTACATTCAATGCTGGTTTTTTAGGTTGTTTGATGATTAGGGACCAGATTAGGGCTTGTTTACATACTTAAAGTATACTCTAAATATATCCCCTAAATCATTATAATTATCCCTATATTTTGTTATTTTGCGGGTCATTATTTCTTGACTTCATTTCAACACATAATGACCTACAACTTTCACATATTCGAGTACGAATGCCAAAACAATGCTTGGTGGTGTTTGTTTAACATTCAAGTAAATTCATAAATTAGAACTGCCTTATTCATTGTCAATAACTTCAACTTCATTTATATCTATAACTAGAATTTGAACTTCAGTATCCAAAAAGTTGTTTTTGACCGATTCTCACCATTTTACTATTAGTGTGGTACATCTGGATCTGTTCTAGCATCCTTATAGAA
>WNGS01021242.1:0-25380 GCA_020271785.1 Procambarus virginalis | reverse complement strand
AGTCCCCTCCCCCCTTCACCACTGCCCGTCACCCCACCTCGCACCTGGGAGCTCACGCCAACCAAAACAAGCAGTTTATGAGCCGTTTAATAGTTAAAGAAGTCACCAGCGCCATCTGCCCGCCGACATTCTGTATAAATAGGGCGTCGTGGCCCACCACGAGTCAGTCAGATTACTCCTGTGTGCTCCACTGAGTAGACCCGTTAACACATCTGTGTGGTAACGGATTTAGTCAGACTAGCTCACAGTATTCCTGCACCATATTTTATTTTGCACCTTAACGTAACGTAAATTTGATTATTCACTTGTTTGTTTTGCACACTTTATATTAGAGCCAAACCTGGATAATTTTTTGTACTTTGTTTAATTTAATTTTTCTATCAAAGTAAAGTATTTTTAAATGTTTTTCCTTCTGCTTTATCCTACAGTTTACCTCACCGTGAAGACTTGCAGTTTACTTTTTTTTCTTTTTTTTTTTTACCATTTTCTTTTCTTTATGTGACTAGCATTACAGAGACTGCATGATCACCTACTTTTCCCACCACAGTAGTTAGTTGAAATCTTGTACCAACCCGCAGATCCTGATATTGCAATTGCTGTGGTGTGGTCACTGTACATCTTCTGCATTGCTCTATTTCTAATTACTTTCTTAATCTATGATAGAACTCTCTGGTATGTAAATGTCTAAACTTCTTTTACTTGCAAGTTTTGCAGCTTCGTCTGCAATGTCATTTCCGATTATTCCTACACGACTTGGCACCCAGTTGACAAGTACCCGACGGCCTTGACGTTTGAGTATTTGCATTAATACTATGACATTTGTGATCACATGGATGTTGTCACTTATGTGTTCTTGTTGCAAGGTTTCAGTCACAGTTCTCGAAATCTGAATGTATAACAAGTTATCAGTGTTCAACAAGAGCATGTTCCAAAGACTTTTGTATGGCTAGCATCTCTCTCTGTAATGTTTGACTCCCATTTTGACACCCGTTTGAGGCTCCAACTAACTACAGAATTTTCTGCCTTAACTGAAGCTCCGGGTTGTTGTCCCCTACTGATCCACCTGTAAAATATTTGAAGCTCTCAGATGCCACGTTTGCTTTAATAAGCGTCTGTGCAATATTACGCAGCAGATGAGGATTTGTTTGATTTTTTCCGTCAAGAGCCATAAGTCTGCTGGCAGCAATTCCCAAGGAGCTTTCATAACGTAGTTTGCATGTATTTCGTCGACACCCCTCTTATTGACCATTTGTTAAATAGAATATATTTATTGACGTTTATTGCACAATGGGTCCAACTGTTGCTAATTTGGATCTCTTCTGCCCCAAGCTACTGCTCCAGTGACTACATATAAGTTTAGTTTAGTTATTATGCTCCCCATAGCCATCTTGTGGGTGGTAGTGGAAAGGGTTACAGAGGAACAATGATCATGCACATATCTTTAAGTGGACTGATTTTTGGTATAGTCAATATCTTGGTCAGCATACACACGGCAATCCCTTTTACCCTTATTTCAGTATATGTTAGCTTGTTTTCTAGTCTTGGGTTCAGTATTTGTCAATCTTGGAGCCCATGTTATGACTCACATTGCATCATTTTGAAAAACGTTTGCCAACTGGCCAGGAGAAAGTGAGTAAAGCAGGCGCTGCAAAATAATTAGTGAACGAACGGTGAGTATGTAAAACATTCTTAACATTGTGTTCCGCTCCTAGACGAAGCCCTGTAATTGCTCTAATTATATTCAGTCATGATTTTGCTTTCTCCTTCAGATATCCAATTTGATTGTTTAATTTCATTTTAGAATCTATCCACACAGAGATATTTATATTGTGTAACCCACTGAAGGTTAATGTCTTGAATGTGTAGGTGCCTGTCTGGAGTGTTGCCACCTAGTCTTGCTTTTAGACTTCTGTGCAGATTTTTGCCCTAAAATGCTGCATTCAGATGTTACTTTATCTAATGCCCCTTGTCCTTTATTTAAAAGTGAAGGACCTGTGACGGCTAATGTTTTATCATCAGCATATTTTTGCAATTTAACCTCCTTCCACAAATGTCATGGTAACGGGGTTTTCCATAAGGATGTTAAAAAAACTAGGACTATGGACCCCTCCTTGTGAAGTCCCATTCTTATGCAAGTGTTAGTCCGACACTTGTCCTTGCAACTTTACTCTGGCATACCTGTGCCAAAGGTAATCTTTAATCCGTCCTAGCATATTTCCCTCCACCATTTTTAACCAAGGTGAGTAAAACTGCTAGCAGGCTTGCAGGTTCGAATGCCTTTTCTAGATCAAGGAAGATAACTATAACTGGATCCGAGTTAACTGTTCCTAGTAATGTTGCTATGCAGTTGGCAGTACTTACTCATCTTGTGAAGCCAAGTTGTGTTTATGCAGGTCTCCAGTCTTCCACACTAACCTATTTAAGACCATCTTTTCTGTATTTTTACTAATGCATGATGCTAATGAAATGGGTCTGTAATTGTCAGGTTCTTTCGACTTGTGAATCGGAATGATGTCTGCTTTCTTCCAAGATGTCAGTAGTTTGCCTTGCTGCCAAGATGGATTGACAGTGTCCAATATTCCTTGTTCCCCAGCAGGACCTGCGTCTGCGATCATTGGATATGTAATGTTATCAGCACCTGGTGCAGTGTCCTCACCACCGTCTTTGGCTCCGAGTAGCTTTTGTTTGGTGAAGGGACAGTCACATTCGTCATTTGTGGCTATGCTCTCATGAATGTGCTTAGCCTCTTTTTATTTGTTCTTGCTGTCTTCTCACCATTGTAGGAAGCTGATATGAAGCTGTTATTTCTGCAAATTGGAGAGCAAGTCTCTCAGCCTCCTGCAATGGTAGCATACGTGCCTTTGGTCGGACTGATCGACCTGATATGGTTCTAATCTGATCCCGTATCTTGCCAAGTTCTGCCAAGTTGCCTATGTTCATTTAGAGTGACACCACACAAATTATCTCGACTCCATTACCTCTTATAAACTACTCTTGCTTCAGATGTCACTGTTCTTGGTAGAGGAGTTCCTTCTGGCGTGAGGTTTCTCTTTAGATGTTTTCTGAAGATGTTGACCCGGTGGCTTTGTTCTTTAACTTCATTACTGTAGAACCAATAGTTCTTTCGTTTTACGTTTTCTCTGATAATGATAGTGGTCACTGGTGATCACCGGGTCTATCTCCCACTACGCCTAATTCTTGAGTGCTGTTGAGATTATTGTAAGATCAAGGGGCACCCCCTGGAATGTGAGTGACTTCCCCAGTGTTAAAAAGAGTAATCTCGGGTACTTCTCGCAGAGCTGCAGCTAGATGGCGCGCATCTGCCTTGGCTGGCCCAGTCGCACCTAACTATGATGAGCATTAATATCCCCAGCAATAATTACATTTTCACGCGTGGGCAAGGGAAGCACTGCCTCTGCTTCTAGTTTATGTCTAGGGAGCTTTAAGACGTTGAATATGAGGAGCTCAATATTAGCCATATTCACTATTACTGCTAATGCCTCTACTCCATCCCCCACGTGAAACTGGGTCTATTTCTTGCTGGGTATGGTGTTTCTGACCAGGGTCATTGACCCTCTGTCTTCCCTGTTCAAACGGTATAATAGTGCTGATATCCAGCTAATCTGAAGGACTTCATGGCTGGGAAAAGTTTTTCTTCCATAACGATTATATCTGGCTTCGTGCTGATTGCAGCTTCCTGAAGGGTGTGGTTTTTTCTCCAAGACCTTTTATGTTCCACTGCAGTATTCTTAATAGCCAGACGACGGTTTCGGTTGGTGTTGCATGGTCTAACAGAACTCTTCGGAATCGTCGTCTATATTCTCCACCTGGCAAAGCATGTCGCTGCACATCGGACTGCACTGATTGCTCGTGTCCGTTTCTTGTGTTGTCGGAATATGTGCATCTCTGCCATACAGTATTTCGTTGTTGATGATGATGCATATTGAGCTACAATGATTGTTCATGCCCGCCTCTTTTCCTGGACCTAGATTCAGGAAGCTCTGTGTATTTCTTCGTAAGTGGGTTTGCTACGAAGGTTCCTAAGTGTGCCCTAAGAAGATGCTTAGGTGCAATTCAATAACGTCCACTTAGGAAGAAATTTGTTGGTTCACCTGCGTGCCGATAGAGGTCACTACTGTGTTTCGTTTGGCCAATCAGAGAGCAGCAACATTCTTCATATTGAAGATTTAGCGCTGGCTTATCGGAGCTCTACTGCCTCCTATTTACGTCGAATTTTCTTATAAAATTAGTATATTTCGAAGTAAAACAATGTTTTTTCAACTTCTACAGCCAGCACCGACATTGTAGTAAACAAATATGTTACATTTGTTGTTTACCTACGTAATTCTAAGAGATACTGTGTAGCTGTCCTTGTTGCTCGGAAGATGCGCTGACAATTATTGTATATATTTACTGAATTTACCCAAGGGCCATTAACTATCTAGTGGCCTCGAAGAGGACAGAAAGCCGGCGGCTTGTTAAAGGGCCCGCCAATTGTCTTAATGATATTTTTTAGCTGGTATTTGGCATTTACGGCTTCAGCGGGTAGGCGGTTCCATGGGTTTATAGCCCTCTTCGTGAAAAAAAACATCTGTTTTCAATCCTACTTGAGAGAACATACTCTCCAACACTATATCTGTGATTGCCCTGTTATCAGTGACTTCATACCAAATGGTATGAGGTATTTTGAGCTCTGTAATTACTTCATACACTCAGGAATATTGGAAGATATTCTTGTGCTGCACCCAGATTTTACCAGTGGAGGCTAATAGATCAGCATTAAGTATTTTGTTCTCTCCTAATTCCATGTATGACTGGCAATCCTGTGAGGTGAGGATGTTGGATGAGCTTGTAGCTGGTTTTTGATCTACACTGTGTGGTCCTTCATACAGAATAGGGAAGCAGCACATTGCTGTGTATACCTAATCTTCTTAATAAAAAAATCAGTAAAAAAGATTTTAAATTATAGTTTGTATTATTACAAATACAGTACTGTATTATCCTTATTAAATCATGTTGACCATGGATCATTAAGATCTCATGTTGATATGTAATAGTCATATTTCTTTTGAACTGCTAATCCATGCTAATCATTCATTAAATTGTGCATTATGTCTTAATTTTTCACTTCCTTGGATATACTGTACAGTACAAAAAGATATGATAAAAATAAACCAGTAATATTTCTTTCATTATATTTTTCATTTAAATAACTGCATCAATATTTTTACAGCTGACAGGATTTGTTTTACCATACAGGTGCATTATTTGTTAAAAATAAATTTGGTTTATTGTTACACAATGGTGCTACATAGCCTTCCCAGCTTGGTGCCTTCTTTTAATACTTACTGATTAAAAAATAAATAATAAATACATTTTATTCAGGAAAAGTGCATACAGTTGATTTACAAACATAATGTTGGATTTATAGACAGAGCTAGTACATACAATACCTAAAGCCACTAATACTCATAGCATTTCGGGCAAGGTGTGGGGGAAAAAACACTTAGACTAAAACTTAATAGTAATTGGGATTAGGTATAAATTGTGTTGAAAGAAGGAATAAAAAATACAAAAAGGGGGGTTAACATAGCATAAATCAGCAATTGCACATGTTGGTGAACAGCGTTGTTTAAAAAATAGCAAGACATGGGTTGACATTTAGGAGGTAAGTTAGGTTACATGGAGTTAATTAGGCAGTACTTGGTTTAACTCTTAAACTGGTTGAGAGAGGTACAGCCTTTAACATGATTCGGGAGGTCATTCCACATTCTGGGTCCCTTGATTTGTAGAGCACTTCTTGTTTGGTTACACACAGTCAAATTGTGTAACAGGAAGAGGTCTTGGACACAAATTTGTTCCATGCTAAATGTAGAGGAATCAGCTGAGTATTCCTCAAATAAAATAAGCATTTCTCAAATAAGTAGCTGCCTCACCTCACTGCCTTACTGCTACATAGCCTTCCCAGCATGGTGCCTTCTTTTGGTAATTACTTGTTCCACACCCAAATTGTATTGGAAGAGGTCTTGGACCCCTACTTCCCTCTCTCATTTTTAATAGTCTATATAGTCATAATTATAGCTTTAAGTATTAAATGAATAAAGTTTTTGACATTTTTACCATTTTCCTTACCTAACATCATTTGTGCAGCATATTTTTATTTTATGTTTCACCCAGATTTAATTTCAAAATAAAACCAAACTAAATAAATTAGAAATGGGTATGTATAGCTAAGGTACACCCTTACTACTAGGTGAACAGGGGCATTTGGTGATAGTAAATGATCCCATCAGGCAGGGCTCATCACCTTCTCTCATATTTCATGTTCACCAGTGTTTATTTACTTAATAACTACGGGTATAATATCTTGCTATTATAAAACTAATTCTACTATCATAAAAGACATATTTACTTTAAGTTTCAAGCAGAGAATGCATATATAACTAACACGAAGGACTTCTCTTCACTAGATTCAATTTTTATAATCTTTGGTTTATGTTCCAAAATCTTAAAATCTATCCGTGTGTTATGTAGTAGAGAAAAATTGAGTTATATCCAGTTTACGTAAAGCTACGAGTGGTCGAAACCACACTTAAATCCCGGAATGAACTTACGAAGGTTTTTCCACTTAGTGTAGCTACTTGAATACCGACGTAGCCGCCACGAAGGCGCTAAGAAGGAAAACATTCTTAGCTAAGAGGAAAAACCTTCGTAAGTACCTTCCTGAATCCGGCCCCTGGAATCTGTGCATCTCTGCTGATCAATACTACTTTGTTGGTGTTTTTGCATATCAGACTGCTTTAGCTGTTGATGTCTGTGTTGTACGATTCTGTTAATGTTGAGATCTCACCGCTTCTTTCAGTTGCATTTGTGAATGTTGGTAGTTTGGTGTCTTAACTATCCGACTGTTGTTGGTCGTCTGTACATCCATGTCGCGTTGTTTGTCCTCTTGTGCTTCGTCTTGGCTAAAACTTTCTATCGTAACTGTGGTCTGCTGTGGTAGATTTGTTATGTTGATTCCTAAATTAATTGCTTTTTTGCTTTTGTTGTATTTCAGCTGCTTATTTGTTTATTTTCTGATTTGGAATTGATAGAATCGGGAAAGTTTGTTGTGTGAGAGTGGGTCTCTGTTGTTGGTGTGCACGAGTGCTCCAGACGGTGTTGGTGTATGTAGCTTACATACACCAACACCAACTGTCAGTGACGAGGGATGGTTCCTGCCGTTATACGTGTAGAGGCAAATATCACTACTACATTAATGACATCTTACACACATTATTCCCATCCCCGTCCACAAAATTTCTAAATTCTGCCTATTATTACAACGTGAGACTAAGAGCACAATGTTAAACATATAATGTGTACCTATTTATGACCTTTGCATGCCCGTCCAACCTTATGTTTAACTATCAGGAGAGGCGAGCACAACGTACTCGGCCCGAGGTTAGTGGAACAACCCAACAGCTTAATGTACAAGGCTGCACAGCTAATAAAAAATACCAATTATTCCGTAGATTTGTAAAGAACTTCAACAAAGTGTACAGTAAGGCCACTATACCTGTAAGGTCTTGATATAACCCATATGCCTCGCTCAAGGCTGCCTCAAGCTTCAATAAGCCAAACTGTTGCACCGTCACACATACCTGAAATTGAACATTATATTAAACACAAGAACACCCTAGGCCTACTGGCCCATGTGAGGCAAGTCTTCACAAAACTATTACACCACGGGAAACTGGGTAACAAAAATAAAGTGTTGAATTATCCTCCACGTCTGTCTGTTCTATTTCTTCACCCATACTTACGAACTAGCATTTCTTATGTTAAACATTTTGTTCAATGTATACCTTAGTCGTTCATAGTTTTAAGACGCTAAATAAGAACGGTGTTAGCATTATAATGCCTCCATCAGCCTGGCACTTGTAGTCTCCGTGGTGTAGTGGTAAGACACTCGCCTGGCGTTCCGCGAGCGCTATGCCATGGGTTCGTATCCTGGCCGGGGAGGATTTACTAGGCGCAAATCCTTAACTGTAGCCTCTGTTTAACGCAACAGTAAAATGTGTACTTGGATGAAAAAACGATTCTTCGCGGCGGGGATCGTATTCCAGGGACCTGCCCGAAACGCTACGCGTACTAGTGGCTGTACAAGAATGTAACAACCTGCTGGAGAGCAACTGCCGTGTTCTTAATCACTATTTATATAAACATTACAGAAATAAACCCACATTCTACGGTAAATATTACAGGTTATGTTGATTTTATTTATTTATTTATGTATATAAGCGTTTTTACATTCTTATACATCCACTATCACAGCATTTCGGGCAGGTCCTTAATCCTAATATTCCCCGGAATATAACCCGCCAAATTGTTTAACAACCAGGTACTCTTGTTACTGTTGGGTGAACAGAGGCAACAGGTACTCGTGTTACTGTTGGGTGAACAGAGGCAACAGGTACTCGTGTTACTGTTGGGTGAACAGAGGCAACAGGTACTCGTGTTACTGTTGGGTGAACAGAGGCAACAGGTACTCGTGTTACTGTTGGGTGAACAGAGGCTACAGGTACTCGTGTTACTGTTGGGTGAACAGAGGCAACAGGTACTCGTGTTACTGTTGGGTGAACAGAGGCTACAGGTACTCGTGTTACTGTTGGGTGAACAGAGGCAACAGGTACTCGTGTTACTGTTGGGTGAACAGAGGCAACAGGTACTCGTGTTACTGTTGGGTGAACAGAGGCAACAGTTAAGGATTGGCGCCCAGTAACCCCCCCCCCCCCACCGACCAAAGCACTTATCTTACCACTACACCATGGGGGGACTACAATATTTATATTTTAGTACAACGACCAGATCTGCTCACCATAATACAATAAAGATATTAACGCGCACGTGGGCGCGCACGTAGGCACACATGTGCACCTGATATTTCTCTCTGGTGTCCGAGCCACAGACACGGCTCGTGGCCATTATTAAAATATTTGTTAAAAATCTAAATTTTTTCCTATCATTCTAGGACTGGTTTCAAAATGAGCGCGTTTAGATTGCGCACAATTTGATACCACAATGACGACGTAGCCTGACAATTGAGGTTAGAACACTGGAAAGATTATAAATAATTGTGGTGATGAGCGTCTAAAATTTAAAATGTTAAAATTCCGTTTATTGTTCTATTAATATGGGACTAGCTTTAAAATGCGCACCTTTATATTGCGAACAATTCAATGTCAAAATGAATGACGTAACACGGAAATTGTTGTTATCAAACTGAAACGAGTACACACATTAGGTTTAGAGCAGGAAGATCATGCCTCTCACAGCTACTTGACCACTATGACAATCACTGAGGCATTAGAGGAAAAACATAATGCAGATGTCTTATACACAGATTTTGCAAAGGCATTCGACAAATGTGACCATGGAGTGATTGCTCACAAAATGATGTCAATGGGTATAACTGGTAAAGTAGGACCTGTCGAACAGAACAAAGTAACAGTCAATCAAGTAAAATCGAGTCCGAGCGCAGTTAAAAGCTCTGTACCTCAGTCCTTGCACCACTGCTGTTCCTTATTCTCATATCAGATATAGACAAAAACAAAAGTCACAGCTTCGTGTCATCCTTTGCAGCTGATACAAAAATCAGCATGAAAATTACCTCTGCTGAAGACATTGATAAACTACAAACATATTAACAAAGTTTTCGATTGGGCAGCAGAAAATAACATGATGTTTAACAGTGATAAATTCCAGGTACTCACATACGGCAAAAATAAGGATCTTAAACACAATACAGGGTACAAAACACAATCGAATCTGCCAATAGTAGGAAAACAACATGTCAAGGATTTGGAAATAATGATGTCCGACGACCTAACGTTTAGGGAGCATAACCAAGCAAGTATTGCGTCAGCCAGAAAAATGATAGGATGGATTACGAGAACCTTCAAGTCCAGAGATCCCATCACAATGGTTGTACTCTTCAAATCACTTGTGTTGTCACGTCTTGAGTACTGCTCAGTACTCACTTCCCCCTTCAGAGCAGGAGAGAGTGCCGAAATTGAGGGAATAGAAAACATATACGGCACGCATAGACGAGATAAAGCACCTAAATTATTGGGATCGTCTCAAAACTCTCCAAATGTACTCACTAGAAAGGAGACGAGAGAGAGACCAAATAATATACACATGGAAAATACTGGAGCGACAGGTCCCAAATCTGCACAGTAAAATAACAATGTACTGGAGTGAACGGCATGGAAGAAAATGCAGAATAGAACCAGTGAAGAGCAGAGGTGCCATGGGCACAATCAGAGAACACTGTATGAACATCAGAGGTCCACAGTTGTTCAACGTTCTACCAGCGAGCATCAGAAATATTACAGGAACAACCGTGGACATCTTCAAGAGGAAACTAGATTGTTTCCTTCAAGGAGTGCCGGACCAACCGGGCTGTGGTGGGTATGTGGGCCTGCGGGCCGCTCCAAGCAACAGCCTGGTGGACCAAACTCTTAAGTTAAGTCTGGCCTCGGGCCGGGCTTGGGGAGTAGAACTCCCAGAACCCCATCAACCAGGTATCAACCAGGTTGTAGGTGTGCCAATTGGTGCTCGTTAACGGGTAACGGTTGCAGAATTTAGGCTTTGTTGTGTGGGAGTCACGCCCGGCTTTTGGACCTTATATGCATACATCCCTGTAGGGAATTCTATTGCAAACACATTGATACCAAAACGAACGACGTAGCACGAGAATTAAGGTGAGAAAACTGAAACGAGTATATACAATTGTGTCGCCCCACGCTCGTCCTTAACGTCGCGAGCATTTTCGGGAAGTCTGCGGCGCTCACACGCCGAGCGCGAAAGTAATTATTAACACTGGAAAATTCAGATGCTCGTCGCTATATATACAACACTAGAAGTCAGGCCAAGGATTCCGTGACAAGTCACTGCTGTGTTTAACAGCAATGATTAATGCCACTTTCACAGTTGTTTGAGAGCATAGCCACCTTCACATTATATATAGATGAAGCAAAGTTCACATATATAGATGAACCAAACTGGAGGACCCCACTAGTTACAACTCGTATTGAATTCCTTTATTACTTACTATTTTAATATTCTAGACCAGTAAAACTGCAGAGCCAATGTCGGGTAGATATTTGAATATTAAACCAAACTTGTGTAAGTGACCTGCTCTTGAAGCAACAGTAATGCCACGTCACTCCTTAATTGTCTTCATAATCAACACTTCTTCTTGAGAATAGGTGCAGTTTGCATGAAGGGTTAACCCTCCCGATGACTGCACCAGGACAGATGTAAGGAGACGCATTGACGGTCAGGAGGAGAAGAAAGTCAAAGCGGTAGATGTGATGGGCCGTAGAGAGAGGAGTGGCGACGAAAACAGAGGCGGACGTTAGAGGGAGACACCCTGCACCGGGGGGGCGGAGCGTCGTGGTCACGGCGGCAGCTGATCCACGCACGGCGTAGCAGTGTGCGCAAGACGGGAACTAATACTTCTCCGGAAACTTGTATATCGGAAAGCGCAAGCAGTACGCTTCCCAAATCACCCACAGGTCAGCTGGCAGCCGGCCACCAGGCGGCGCCCTCGGCTGAGACATCCTATCCAGCACCCGATACACAAACTCCTTCACCCGCTACACCCAGACAGTGGACGAGCACCACGGGACCGGAAGCACCCGGGCATCCCGATAAGGGCCCAACTCCGGACCCTCACAGGGCACGACCCCAGCAGACTGGACTAGGGAACCCCCAGACCGGAGCAAGGAAGGAGGGGATACAGCAGAGGATGCAGGCGCGGCATCGACCCCACCACCGGGCACAGGAGCCGAGCCCCCCTGGCGCACATCTTTCCGCAACTTCACGACGAGGTCTCGAACATCAGGGACAACCCCCACTGCAGAGATCCAACAGCAGGTGACGCAGGAGGGGGGGACGTATGTAGCAAATTCGGAGCCTCGCACAGCACCATCATCCACGGCGGGGGGCGCCAGATCACCATACTCCCCTACCTCCTCCCAAGGCACACCACGAAGGGGAGACACTCCGAGCCCGCCGCGAACGCTTCGAGACAGGCCGCACCACACCACGCCCAGCAGGCCCCGCCGCAGGCACAGCCACCATCTTTACATCCACACAGGTCACACCCGCACCGTCCGAAGAGTCCACTGAGGCCACATCACCCACACTGTCTACTTCATCCACGGAAACAGCCTCAGAACACCGACGTGCACGCTTCTGCAAAGGGATGGAAAGAGCAGAACTACAGTCGCCAGCACACACAGGCACGGCAGGCACCACACCTTGCCGAAGCACCTCCTTCAAAACAGCAGAACCCGCGTCCCCGGGAGCCGGTATCACATCCACAGGCGGGGGCAGGACATGACCTCCATCGGGACACCCTTCACTACACGCAGCTCAGGCGACAGCCCGACACCCACACACACCGGCTCAACAACCCCAGGGGCCACAGCAGTCACCGGACGAGGCACACGGGCCGGAGAACTCGTCTCGACAGGCGGAGCAGCAGACAGGCAATCAGTCGCATCAGGCACAGCACCCACACCATCCTCAGAACCGTCCGAACGCAACAGGGGCGGAAAATCCTCCGCACGAAGAACATGCACCCGACCAGTTGCTCCCACGTCGCACGCCACAGCCAGATGACCCTCGTGACCACACAGATAACAGGTGCGCGGTTGACCCCGGTACAGGCAGAGGAGCGTGTAACCCAACACGGACATCGACGACGGGACACTACACTTCAGTGACATCGTCAGGGTGCGCGAGCCGTCAAGCATACCAACACAGTGCCCGGCAACGACCTTGTTCCAACAAACACTTAACACCGTCCCAAATCGTTCAAAACAGGAGGTTAAAAAGTCGGCCTGAAATTCGAAGGGGGCACCATGCACCGTCACAGACGTCAAGGTAACACTAAGATTCACCACCTTAACGGAGCCAGCAGTATCAGGGAGAGGGTAAACACGACCCTCACGACGCTCGAGAAATGCCTGAAAGGCAGCCTGGAGGCGGAACTTGACCACAGCACGGTGGCCCTGAAGCAGCTGGACGCCCACCAGGTCAGACAGCTGCACATGTAGCACGTCCACCAGGGCGACACCAACCAATGGATGGTCCACCGGCACCGTAAACGCGAGACCAGCCGACAACGTCCTCTTCACTGGGGGTGGGGGGCGAGAAGTCCCCATGGCTAAGGCAAACGTCACCCTGTCAGTGGCAAACCACCACCAGCAGGGCAAACAAGCAATCACCCAACGTAAACACTAGCCAGGAGCGGAGAGACCTCAGGAACGTCCGACCTGGCCGGCGGTCACCACGCAACTCCTCATAATCAACACTATTCACCCGAGGACCTGACCAGGTTTATTGTGGCCTCCGACGTGATGGGCTTCAAGCTTTATACACTTCAATTTTTATGTATCTTTTACTTAAACTTTAAAACATTTGAGTAAAGTTGTAGTAGTAAAGCAAGAACGGCCACTAGTGAATCTACGCTGCGAGTTAGTTCACTGGAGCCTCACTAATGCTGCCTTCATTAGCCACAATCTCGGGGTAACTCACAAAGTGTAAAGTGCCAGTTTAACACACAAGTAAACTATCCCCTCTACTGCACTACCCTGAAAAGCAGCTTCTACATACATGTTCTCACTAAACAACATTGTTCTACATAATTAACTACCACTGAAGCTTTGTATTAAACAGGAAACTATAAACTTTAACTCGACTGTGTTGTACATTAATTTTACTGTTATTCCAAGACAAAGTTGTGGCCGTCCAGTTAAATAATCAACTTGTAAAATAATACAACAAGACCATTCACTTGCCTGAAGACTGGGCGCAAGTAACCCGCTGGGACAAGGCTTCTCAAGGGAGTAATTTAGCCAGCAATATACCGCCTGCAGAGAAGCACCTTCCTCCACCAAGGTCCGCGCCACACTGCCTGCCCGCGCCAGTTGGTCAGCCCGGCCGGATGGCCAAACTGCCTGTGTGACGTCATTTATATGACCCAACTCACACTAAACTTTCTCATACACAAATAACAAAGCATTTGCGTTTCGCGAGTGCTTTAGCCCGGGTTCGTATCCTGGCCGGAGAGGGTTTACTGGGCACCAATCCTTAACTGTAGCCTTTGTTTACCAAACATTAAAATGGGTACCTGGATGTTAAACGATTTTGCGGGTCGTATTACAGGGATTATTAGGATTAAGGACTTGCCCGAAACGCTATGCGTGGTAGTAACTGTACAAGAATGTAAGATCTATTGTGTATATTATATATATATATATATATATATATATATATATATATATATATATATATATATATATATATATATATATATATATATATATATATATAATATATATATATATATATATATATATATATATATATATATATATATATATATACATATATATATATATATATATATATATATATATATATATATATATATATATATATATATATATATATATATATATATATATATATATAAAAAATAAATAAACATAAATAACCTGTAATATTAGCATAGAATGTTGGTTAATTTCTGTAATGTTTATTTGAATAGTGATTAGGAACACGGCAGTTGCTCTCCAGCAGGTGACTGAACTGCCAGGCTGATGGAGGCATTATAATGCTAACACTGTTCATATATATAGTGTCTTAAGACTATGACTATGAATGATTTCTTAACATATAGACTGGATAAACATTTTAATAGAAGGAATGCCAGTGAGAAAGAATGGGTGAAGAATTTTTTTTTATCTTTAATTTTACATGCAAAGCATGCAATTTAAATACAATAAATACAATAAAAACAATACAAACAATACAGAATACATAACAGAACAAAATAAAACAATAGACCACCGGCCAGAAGGGCCGACAGCATAGCACAACAAAACACGATAAACGCATAGAAAAATACAGTATACATCAAGGCACAAAACATAACACAATGGCAAACTAGCAATCACAGTAACTTCACAAAACAAAACCTTCATAAAACAAAACATACATCAAGAGGCATAACAGGAAACATAACCGGACAAACACAATAAATACCAAACAAAACATAAAGAACAAACACGTACAACAGGTAAAGCAATATGAAAACACTAGGTCAAACGTACAGCACAGGAATAAAAACACTCACACCAAACCATCCGCCCCGTAACAAACAAAGGGCGAGGCCAAAATAAACAATAATAATAAACAAGCAAAACACGCACCCGCCTCGTAACAAACAAAGGGCGAGGCCAAAATAAACAATAATAATAAACAAGCAAAACACGCACACCAGAAAACAAAACAGGTACAAGTAACAACACACATGCACTGGCCTGAAGGACCGAGAATAAAACAACATAAAGTACATCAAGAAACATAAGACACTTCAGCACAAAACAAATCAATACAAATTTATATAAAGACACTAAATACCGGCCTGAAGGGCCGACAACAAAAACACAACAATGAACAGAAACATAATGAAACACAGGAAAAAGAAACAACAATACCAGAAATACAAGAAATACAACAAAACAACAGTTATGAGAACAAACATAACACCAGCCTGAAGGGCGCACAATGGGTACAACACATTGCAAAACAAACCACAGGTCCAAGCACACAGCAAGCACACAGACTACTCAAGTGTCTCATACTTATCCAGCCACTCCGCCTCCAGGAATCGAACACAATATGCCTCCCAAAGTAACATGATGTCCTCCGAAACAGATTCATTTTGAACCGTACGAAGATCAGGCATCAACTCCGGCACACCCACAATAAAACACCGAGCCCGCTGAATCCAGATGGAAGAAGGGCAACACGGAACAGGACGCACGCGTTCAACAATTTCAAACCGCAAAGGATTTTTATCATCATACGCCACTCCGGAGGCCAATATGAGAGGGAGAGGCTCCTTCCCACGAGGCCGGGCAATGGGCAGCGCACTGGGAGCCTCCTCGGCTGCCTCACAGGGCCCCCTTGCCAACCACCGGACGTTGAACCTGCAGGGACCCCCCACGCTTGGCATCCTTCTTCAGCACCAGCTTGACGCCTCGGCTCGCACCAGAACCCTCACCACCCACGTCTGTAGGAGCAACCACCTTCCACTGCGGAGAACCATCTGCAGGAGAAATAACAGGAGGTAAATCAGACGCACAACCATCGTCAACAGCAGACACATGGACGTCAGCAACCACCAGTGACGTAGAGCGCGAAGCACCCGGAACCGCCACATAATCGCCCGAAGCTCCACCTGTGTCGAAGTCCTCCACATCAGCCCAAGCAGTAGAAGAACGCCTGGAACGCTTGGGCACCGGCCTCACATCCTCACAGCCGGAGGCTGACCCAGAACCATGGGCTTCACAAGCCGTTCGAACCGACGCCCGTCGCAGTACGGCAGCAGCTTCAACCACAGGGGGAACCGGGCCGCACACAACAGAATGCTCCACAGCCCCCCCAGCACTCAGCACAACCGTAACACCAGGCAAGGGCGCAGGCCCCGACCCATCAGCAGGAGACGAGGCAGATGAAGACGACTCACAGAGACCATCCGGAAGACCCTCGGGAACAACTGGCACAGCGAATTGACCAGCGACAGGAGCCACTGCAACACCCTGAGGAGGGACAGCAACCACCGGGGGCAAGTCGGGTGACGCAGGGGGGGGCCGCATCAACAGCGAATGGGACCTGCCCCTCCTCATCTCCGGAATCCACGCCCTGAGGGAGCGGCGGGAAATCCTCCTCCCGGAACAAGTTGACAGGTGCAGCAGGGGCCTCAGAGCACCCGGCAGCCTGATGCCCTAACTGGCCACATCAGAAACAGGTACGGGGCTGCCGGGCATAATACACCCGAACGTAGTAACCCAGCAGCCGGACAGAAGATGGGATATCCGACCGCAGGTGCATACCTAAGGTACGGATGTTCGTCCGCTTCCCAGCATACTTCCCTGAGCAAAGCGTGTTCACCCGCACACTGATGACAGTACCATACCTCCCGAAGAAGCGCCGGAGAAGGTCTTCAGGGAACTCCAGGGGCGCACCATGCACACTGACATACGTCAGGGCACCACTGCGGTCCGAGACTGCAACAGAGCCTGCGCCATCCGGCAACAGCAACGAACGCCCTTCGTACCGACGGAGGAAGACCCGATACTCCTCCTCCCTCACGAACTTGACAATCACTCGGTGAGCCGTAACAAGCTCAACTCCGTAGACAGCCTCCACGGGGACACGAAGCATGTCACACATCACTAACTCAACGGCTGGATAACCAGCCTTACCAGAGAACTCCAGACCCACGGAATTCTGACGCAGAACAGGAGGAAGTTGGAGGCCCCCCATGTCAGTACCGCCACGTCAGCACGCAGCCAGCCGGGCAACAACTCTGGGAGGGCAGCGACGCCCCACCACCTGGCGACCAAACAGCTCAAGAATGGGTGAAGAAATAGAACACTGACGTGGAGCATAATTCAACTATTTTTGTTTAATTGTTACACCTCGGAAAAGTGGGGTCTGAAGGCTTGCCTCACATGGGCCAGCAGACCTAGGGTGTTCTTGTGTTTAATGTTTAATTAATTTCAGGTATGTGACCGTGCAACAGTTTGGCTTACTCTAGGCAGCCTCAGGCTTTAATGAGCATATCGGTTATATCAAGACCTTACAGGTATAGTGGCCCTACTGTACACTTTGTTGAAGTTCTTTACAAATTTACAGAATAATTGTTATTTTTGATAAGTTGTGCAGCCTTGTACATTAAGCTGTTGGGTTGTTCCATTAACCTCGGGCCGAGTACGTTGGATTCGCTCACTGGCCACCAGAGGGCCAGGACGTGATCATTTGCCTTGCCAGTTGTCGCCTGGTGCCGAGTAGTGGCGGAGGTGGATTGTGGTGTGGTGCGCCCGCTGGCCGGAGGGCCCAGCTGGTGGTATGGTGGTTGGTGGTGTGTCCCGCGTCAGGCGGGTGGACACAGTGTGTCTTGACTTCTCAGGAGATGTGGATTGGACGCTTGTGGAGGTTTCCATCGTCGATGTGCTCAACGTGGACGTCCGGGATTTGATCGGGCTGGAAAAGCTTTCCTCTACGCGGGTGGCGATGGCCTTCTGCGAGAGCTCATAGTACAAGGAGTTTGTGGCACGTTGGGCCGGCCACTCAGTTCCAGTCTCCGACACGGCTGTGTCTGTGGCCATTTCGGACCCCTGGGGGGCTGTGCAATATGTCAGTGTGCATGGTGTACCGGTGACGTTTTCTGAGGTCGAGCTGCGGTCTGTGTTTGGAAAGTTTGGGGTTGTGCTGTTTCACCGCTTCAACCTTTTGCGTACGGGCCGGCTGAGCGGGCTGCGTACGGGCACTCATATGCTTGGTATGAAGATTACATCCCCTGTTCCGTCTCGTCTCCTGTATCGTGGGCTCTCGCTCAGAGTATTTTACCAGGGCCAGGCTCGCACTTGTTACCGGTGTGGAGCTGAGGGACATGAGGCGGCTGGCTGTGATGCTCCTCGAGCTGAGGCTCCCTCCGTTTTCTTGAAGGGTGACTTCCCCCCTTTGGATACGCGGAGGGCTTCCTCGTCGTGACTGGGGTGGTGCCTGCAGCTGATTCGGCGAGTGCCCCCTCCGCGCCTGCTGGGTCGGACCATGGTACGTGTACTTCACCGGTGTGCTCTGTGGATACGGGTGTTCCTGCCTCGAAGGTTCTTCGTTCGGTGGTGGCGGAGGTGCGTCAGCGGCCGGAGGCTTCTGTGCGGTCCCCAGCTGCTGCTGATGGTGTGATACCTGCTTCCCCTGCTGGAGATTGTCTGCTGCCCGGAGGTGCTGGGGTGGTGGTGAGCGTCTTCCCATCCCTGCCCTCTGATTCTGCATCGCCTCCCACGTCATCTGCGCCGGTCGCCTCGCCCCTTGGTTCATCTTCAGCTGCGCCTGCCTTGGTGTTTGTGGTGGGTGCCCCCTGTGAGCTGGTGTGTGTTCTCCCGCTTCCTGAGCCTGTTCCTTCTGCTCCGGTCTCCGGGCGTGGTGGTAGGATGTTGCCCCATGCCGTGGAGGTTGCTGTTTTGTGTGACCGTGCTGCCTCGGCTTTGGGCCCGCCCGCGTCGGGTTCTTCTGGGGCACCCCTTGCTGGGGGTCGTTGTACCGACGATCAGCAGCCTCATGTGAAGCGCCGTCGTTCGGCTCAGGATACATCACCTCGTCGGTTATGGATGGAGGGCGGTGTTGCGATGGAGAATGCAGGCGAAGACGTCGAGGTGGTTTCTTCTGAGGTGCCTCCAGTGTCGGCAGCTGTGCCTCCTGCTGGTGGCGCCCCTGGGTGGGTAGCTTCTCGCGGTGACCGGGACCTGGTGGTCGTGTTGTCTAAGGATGGCTGTCGGGGGGCTTCGGCCCGCGTTCCGGTTGGCGGAGGCTCCGTGGCTCCGGCAGACGGCTCCTCCGTGAGGAAGGGTACGGCGACGGGTGGGGTTCGCTGTGATCGTCCTGGGGTCCAGGATGATGTGCGGCCAGCGGGCCGCGACAGGTTGGGGGTGTCCTGAGGTTGTCCCGATGGCGCCCTCCATTGTGTGTGCGTCCTTGAATGTTCGGGGTTTGAATGCTCTTGGGGTCCAGTTGGGCCTGTTGGATGTTCAACAGGAGCAACGTGTGGATGTGGCTCTCATACAGGAGCATAATGTGCGTGATGTTTCTGTGTTGCAGTGTCTGAGCGTGCATTATCATGTAGTGCTCAACCCGCCGAGGACGCCTTTCGGGGGGACCCTTATGTTGTTTTCTCGGAGGGCCTCATTCTCCGTGCTTCACACGGAGTTGGACGAGGATGGGCGGGTGTTGTTTGTGCGGGTGAAGTTTTTGGGGGTCGTCATTCCGTTCTTGACGGTGTACGCCCCCTCGGGTGCGGCGCGTCGTCGGGAGAGGGAGGAGTTCTTTCGGGTGGGGCTTCTTCCTTTCTTGCGTCATGATACGCGGGGCATGATTTTTGGAGGCGACTTCAATTGTGTGACGAGTGCACGGGATTGTTGTGGCGCTCGTCCGCAGAATGTCTCGAGTGCGTTGCTGGAGGTGGTGCGGTCCTGCGGTTTCCGGGACGCTGCTGTGCTCTTTGGTGGAGGGCTGTCGTTTACGTTTGCTGCGAGTGGGGTGCGTTCGCGGATTGATAGGGTGTACGTCAATGGTGGGGAATGTATGGTGTATGATTTTCGAACAGTCCCGGTTGCGTTCTCCGACCACAGTTTGGTAGTGGTCCGGGTTGGGGTGCCCAGTCAGGTGCGAGTCGGTGCGGGGTGGTGGAAGCTAAATTGTGGGTTGTTGCATTGTCCGCGTGTTTGTCGTCAGTTTCGGTGTTGGTGGGTCGGGATTCGCGCCCGGCGATGTGCGTTTCCGTCTATCTTGGAGTGGTGGGAATGGTGTAAAGTGCAGTGTCGTTTATTTTTTCGTGTGGTTGCTAAACGCGAGGCTGCTGGGCGTTTTGGGTTGCTGTGGTTATTGCAGGCGCGGTTATCGCAGTTGTATGTGAAGTACAACGCTGGCGTTGATTGTTTTGATGAGATTGTGGCCTGCAAGGCGCGTATATGCGAGTTGCGGGGTGAGTGGGCGGAGGGTGTGCGTGTGAGGGCTCGGGTCAGTGAGTGCGTGGACGGGGAACGGATTTCCCCATTTCTTTTACGTCAAGTACGGGCCGCGCGGGACTCTGTTCTTTTTACGGCCTTGCAGCAACCGGATGGGACCGTTGTTTTGGACACTGGTGACGTGTTGCACTATGTTCGGCAGGAGTTGGCTGCGCTATATGCGGAGGTGGATGGGGACGCCGCGCTTGCGGAGGGTTTCTTGGGTCGGTGCGTGCCTGGTTTGTCGGTTGTGGAGTGTGCTGGTCTGGTGAAAGAGGTTTCCTTGGCGGAGCTGTTTGAGGTGGTGCGGTCGTTTAGGTCCGGGAAGGTGCCGGGTTCGGATGGTCTTCCTGTTGAGTTCTATGTCGCCTTTTGGGATGTGTTGGGGGAGGTTCTGCTGGAGGTGGTCCGGTCTTGTCTTCGGGAGTGTGTTCTGCCTATGTCTCAGAGCGTTGGGATTGTGCGGCTTCTCCCGAAGCCGGGCGATTTACGGTTCTTCTCTAACTGGCGGCCCATTACTTTGTTGAATGTAGACTACAAGATCCTGTCTAAGGTATTAGCTGGTCGTTGTCGCAGTGTTGTGGCATCTGTTCTTTCTGTGGAGCAGTTTTGTGGTGTTCCAGGTCGTTCTCTGTTGCAATGCAATGCATTGTTTCGGGATGTGCTCTTGTACGTGTCCGACACTCGCTTGTCGGCGGCGATGCTTTGTCTGGATTGGTCAAAAGTTTTCGACCGGGTGTCGCTCGATTTTGTATTTCGGGTGTTGGGGAGGCTGGGCTTTCCGCCCTTGTTTGTTCGTTGGGTGCGTATGTTGTACGCTCGATGTTGTAGTCGGGTCTGTGTAAATGGGTTTTTGAGTGACTCTTTCCCTGTGCGTCGCTCGGTGCGGCAGGGTTGTCCGCTTTCGATGCTCCTGTATATCGTCTTTCAGGAGCCTTTTTTTCGGGCGATCAAGGACTGTCCGTTGATCGTCCCCCCTCGTTTGCCGTCGGGTCTTCGGTTGCAGATGATACCGTCCTGTTTGTGGCCTCAGAGGGGGTCGGTTGGGGCAGTCCAGGTTGTGGTTGAGAGGTTTGAGTTGGCCACTGGGGCCCGGGTGAACCGTGAGAAATCCGGTCTTCTGGGTCTCGGTGGGTGGTCCTCTCGCCGTGTGTGGGTGGGGTCGTGGTTTCCAGTTGTCACTTCTATGCGGGTGTTAGAGCTTACCTGGTTCGCTTCCTATGAGCGGTCTTTGGCTTGCAATTGGGGTTTGGTTTCCCGTAGTGTCGGTGTTGCGATTGGGTTGTTGGCTGTGTGCCCGTTGACGATTTATCCGCGGGCGCTGCTTGTAAATTGCAAAGTTTTGTCCCGGGTTTGGTTCGTGGCTCGGTGCTTTCCCCTGGATCGTAAGCTAGCTTTCGGGTTGGAACGCCAGGTGTATCGCTATGTGATGTGTGGTCGTTACCACCCGGTTCGTCGGTCGACGTAGGTTTTGGCTGTGCAGGAGGGTGGAGTGGACATTCCTGATGTGTTCACTAGGGCTCGGGCGCTGTTCTGGGTCTCGCTGTGTCAGGGGTTCGAGTTGGGTGGGGGGCTCAATGTTTTGAGTATTTATTATTGCTCTGTTCGGTTTAGCTATTTGGTAGATTTTGGTGTTTGTCGAGAGGCGGCGGTTTGTACCCCCCCTGTTTACTCTTGGGCGGTGGCGATTCTTCGGGAGGTTTGCCGCTGTCCGGGTTTCCTATCCTTGTCAGTCAAGGCGGTGTATAGGGTGTTATTTCGTCGTGTTCCGCCGCGGGTGGAGGCTTTGTTCCCGTGTTGGAATTGGAGGGATGTGTGGGCAGCGCTGGGGGCCCGGTTTCTGGCCCCGCAGCAGAGGGAATTATTGTTTCGGCTCTTGCATTTGTCGTTGGCGACGAATGCCAGGTTGTGCATGCTGGGTTTGCGTGCCTCTGACGAGTGTGTGCACTGTGGTCTCCCTGAGACACAGATGCATGTTTTCTATTTTTGCGCGCGGCTGCGAGGTTTGCTTGATTGGTTTCGGGATGTATTAGTTGGGGTTTGTGGGCCAGGGTGTCGAGGTGGCCTTATGAGGTTTTTGTTTTTGTCTTTTCCGCAGAGGTCGCGCAGGGTTCGCAATACGCTCTGTCTTCTTGTTGCTGACTTTGTGTATTGTGTGTGGGTGGGTCGGAGGGAGGGTTATGGGGTTGCTCGGCTTTTCGGATTTTTGAGGGGCCGTTTGCGGTTCACATGGTGGTGGGTGCAGCGTGCTTTTCCGAGCGAGTTTCGTGGTTGGTTCACGGATGAGTATGTGCGTGGGGTTGCTTTTGGGTGAGTGGTATAGGGGTGGGTCTTCTCTGTTTTCGTCCTGCAGTCCTGGCCCTCCGATGGGCCTCCTCGGGAGGGTTGAGCTGGGTGTATGAGTGATTGCTCCTGTGGTTGTATGTTTGATTTGGTGTGTGGATTTGTGTGTGTAGGGATATGTGGGTGTGGTGTGTTTTTTTTTTTCATGGCTCCTGCGTGAGCCTTTGCTTGTGCCGTGTGGATTGGTGCAGACGCTTTCGTACTAATTGTGTTGGTGCGATTGCTGTTATTGCGGGGAGTGGTGATAGTTTGAGGTGTGTGTATCTCGATGTTTTGCAGTTAGCCCCGGGTTCTTTCTTGGGGCTGTCTTGTAGTTGTGCCTGGGCCTTGGCCGTAATTTGTTTTTATGTTACTTATAGTGATCATGCTTTGTGTTCATTATGTGCTTGTGTACATTTTGTGTGTGTGTGAGTGTCTGATTTATCCTGTGTATGTATTTCCATGTCCGGCTACATCCGTTTGTTGTATGTCCGTTCTTATGTTTCATTTATGTTTATGTAATTGTGTTTTATGTTTCATTTTGTATATGGACTTCTGTACATGGGGTTTATGAGGTCTTGTAATGTATTTATGTCTTTTGTGCATGTGTTAATTGTTATTTTCTTGTTGTAAATGTTCTTATGTTCTTGTCTTGTGTCCTGATGTGATCCTTTGTATGTTTCTTTTATAAAAAAAAAAATTAACCTCGGGCCGAGTACGTTGTGCTCGGCTCTCCTGACAGTTAAACATATGGTTGGATAGGCATGCAAAGGTCATAAATAGGTACCCATTATATATTTAACAATGTACTCTTAGTCTCAAATGTAATACTAGTTGGGGAGAATTTACAAATTAGGTGGATGGGGAAGGAAATTTACACAAGTGTGTAAGATGGCATTAATGTAGTAGTGATATTTGCCTCTACACGTATAATGGCAGGAACCATCCCTCGTCATTGACAGTTACCATATAACCCGTCCCAACCCTCCTGTACGTAGCTACCTGAGGCGACTGTCAAGTGTCCTGGCTTGTTCCACCAGACTGTTGGTAGCAGCTGTACACAATCCAACGTAACACAACCAAGATTGATCAGATAAACTACCGGGTGAATTGTTCCTGCCCCCCCCCCATTTTTAATATAGTATCGTGAGCTGTTATGTCTGTAACTGTAAAATGGGATAAGCCGGTCTGCCAGCATTACTTGATGTAGGTGCAGTTGCTGCTTGACGATGCGGGGTGGTAGTTGGGTGTTGATGTGGCGTTACGTGATGGAGGGACCAGAGATCCCATCACAATGGTTGTACTCTTCAAATCACTTGTGTTGTCCCGTCTTGAGTAATGTTCAGTACTCACTTCCCCCTTCAGAGCAGGAGAGATTGCTGAAATTGAGGGAATACAGAGAACATATACGGCACGCATAAACGAGATAAAGCACCTAAATTATTGGGATCGACTCAAAGCTCTCCAAATGTACTCACTAGAAAGGAGACGAGAGAGATACCAAATAATATACACATGGAAAATACTGGAGGGCAAGGTCCCAAATCTGCACAGTAAAATAACAACGTACTGGAGTGAACGACATGGAAGAAAATGCAGAATAGAAGCAGTGAAGATCAGAGGTGCCATAGGCACAATCAGAGAACACTGTATGAACATCAGAGGCCCACGGTTGTTCAACGTCCTACTAGCGAGCATCAGAAATATTACAGGAACAACCGTGGACATCTTCAAGAGGAAACTAGATTGTTTCCTTCAAGGAGTGCCGGACCAACCGGGCTGTGGTGGGTATGTGGACCTGCGGGCCGCTCCAAGCAACAGCCTGGTGGACCAAACTCTCACAAGTCAAGTCTGGCCTCGGGCCGGGCTTGGGGAGTAGAAGAACTCCCAGAACCCCATCAACCAGATATCAACCAGGACCTCTACCCCTCTGTGGTATGGACCCACTCTGTGGTCTGGAGTTTTCTGGATGGGCTGGGTACCCTGAAGTGGAGTTCGTGATGTGTGAAATGTGTTATGTTCCTGTGGCAGATATCTATAGTGTGGAACTGGTCTCTGTGCACCGAGTAATTATCAAGTTTATGGGGGAGGCAGCATACCGTGAGTTTCTCCGCCACTATGACAGGTGGTCTTTCCCCTTGCCGGATACTGCCAGTACTGTGTCGATCTCGGATCGTAGTGGAGCCCTAACTTAAGTGAGTGTCCATGGTGCACCCTTGGAGTTTCCTGAGGCCCTGCTGCTGCGTTACTTCGAGCAGTTTGGTGCTGTTGTGAGTGTCTGGTTGCACACACTTTTCTCGGGAAAGTTCAAGGGTTTGAGGACGAACATTCGCACCCTGGGGATGCGCCTGAGGACGGACATTACGTCATCCATCCGGTTCCTGGGGTACTATGTTCGGGTGTACTATGCCGTCAACTGTGA
>WNGS01021240.1:0-12456 GCA_020271785.1 Procambarus virginalis | reverse complement strand
GACCGTTGTTCTGTCAACCAGGCAATGGAAGCTCACAATAAGGACATCAGACATACCGAACTCGTATCGAACTCGTACCGACCTAGGACTTGAGTTACCAGTCTCTGTTCAACTCAACAGGAAGTCAATTTCAAGGAGAAAGGGTCTCTGTTGTCCAACAGTACCACAGAGTACCCTTTAACAACGGAACAGTTAGTCTGTCTGCTATCTGCTGGCTTACAAGAGAGGGGTTCAAATTAAACTGAACAGCCAGTCCTAGGGACACACTGAAAGTTCCTCCGGCCAACTACATTTCTGGTGTTCACCGGAGTTCACCTCTGTGCGATTATCCATGCCACCTCATTAAACTTTGAACTATTTCTCCTTAATCACAACCTTATAACATCTATTAATACCATATTTTTTACCATCTAATCGATCATTAAACATTGGTAATATTACGATTTTACTGATCGGAATGGTCACCGAGATGCGAACTAAAAAATGCCGACGCAAATAAAATACTTCTCCGCACTTCTTATTCAATATTAAATGATATTACGTGCAGGTATTTGAATGAAACAGCGAGCATGTTCTTCACTGATGGCCCCCGCTCTCAGCCCGGCGTCTTGCTGTGAATACACAAAACTCGCCTCGCCTTCCTCTATGCCTTGATGCCTGCTCGCTTATAATGTCCCAAGGCACGTCAAAAAAATTAGGAAGAGGTTTATACAAAATGGCGGCAGCGAGACGGCTTTTCTAGTCCCTTGCTGAACCCAGCAAGGTATCACCTGGACCCCAACATGAGCAAGGGTTCACCTGGACCCCAACATGAGCAAGGGTTCACCTGGACCCCAACATGAGCAAGGGTTCACCTGGACCCCAACATGAGCAAGGGACCACCTGGACCCCAACATGAGCAAGGGTTCACCTGGACCCCAACATGAGCAAGGGTTCACCTGGACCCCAACATGAGCAAGGGTTCACCTGGACCCCACATGAGCAAGGGTTCACCTGGACCCCAACATGAGCAAGGGTTCACCTGGACCCCAACATGAGCAAGGGACCACCTGGACCCCAACATGAGCAAGGTACACCTGGACCCCAACATGAGCAAGGGACCACCTGGACCCCAACATGAGCAAGAGACCACCTGGACCCCAACCTGAGCAAGGGTTCCCTTGGACCCCAGTTATTTACCCCACACACGGGCACACCCAACCCATTTCCCTTCTCAAGATTAGCTCACAGCCTCCTTGAGTGGGCTACCCAACATGGGCTCCAGGGTCGGGATGCCCATACCCCCAGGCCCTCTTGCCCGACCTTATGGTGCCCCGAGTGTGCCATTACTCCCCTAGCGATTGACTGATACGCTGCGGTTGGTTACTGATGATATTCATGAGGGCTACGGCCAATAAACTAACGATGATGCGGAGGCTAAGTTGCAATAACGGCGTTGATTGATGCCTCTTTCTCCACTGTGATTGCACAAGATTGCATGAAACTCTTGTAGACAAGTGGAGGAGGAATTCCCAGAGATAACGGCTAGGCTTTTTTCAGACTGCGATCGTTTGAGTGATGAGAGACGCGACCTTACCTGGAGCCTACCTGGACAGAGTTTCACGAGTTATTCTACTCTCCAAGCCCCGGGGCTTGGAGCCCCTACCACCCTTCCTGTCACTGTTGCGGTCTAATTTAATTATTTTTAACGATCAAATTCAATGTCAAAACTTTGACATGGCTTCCACACCTACTACTTTCAGTACCATTCATGTGCGCCACGTTCAATACCAGTAAAGGCTGTACGCACGCCTCTGTTCGTGGGGGTTGGCCACCTTGCCGCTCTGCTAGTACCGTTAACAAACCGTTAGCAGCGTTACTGATCACTCTAGTACCGTTAACGCAGCGACATTCAAGCTGACTGGGTCGCCATTAGGCAACTCATCGCAATTTACTGAATCATTGCGGACACAAGAGTCATCTGCCTGGGAGCGGGTGTGGATCACTGGTACCTCCAGTACACCTGGTGAATTACTGGACCCCAGCACACCTGGTGAATTACTAGACCCCAATATACCTGGTGAATTACTGGACCCCAATACACCTTGTGAATTACTGGACCCCACCACACCTGGTGAATGACTGGACCCCAGCACACCTGGTGAATTACTGGACCCCAATATACGTGGTGAATTACTGGACCCCAATATACCTGGTGAATGACTGGACCCCAGCACACCTGTGAATTACTGGACCCCAATATACCTGGTGAATTACTGGACCCCACCACACCTGGTGAATGACTGGACCCCCAATCAGAGAACCCTGAACATCCCGAGTCATTCAATATCCTCCCGATAAGTATGAGAAATTATTGCCAGTAGAAGTCTTCAAGAAAAAACTTGAGATTTCTTCCAGATGTGCCGGCCCAACCGGGCTGTAGTGGATATGTGGGTTCGCAGCCGCTCCAAGGAACAGCCTGTTGGATCAATCCAGGTACCTACCTGCATGACGGTACATATCATGCCTCCAGCATACTATCATCCCACTTAACCTATGGAACCAGATGCATTGAAAACATCAATACTATGCTAAATTTGTTAACATATAAGTAGCATTTTCAGCCGATTGATCGATTACGGGAAAAAATCAGAAACGTGAGTCGGGCAAGTGTAGTCAACAAGAGGACTCTACTCTCCTCAGAAGCCGAGCAGAGTGCGTAACTAATCAGAGCCAGAGAGGCCATGATCCGGATCCAATTGTTGCAAATCATAATTATAGATCCATAAAGGATATAGCGTACGGCGTAAGAGCAGGTTAGCGGTGCCGACGCCCTCGGGTCCTGCAGCCCGGCGCTTATAAGCAGCAGCAGAAGACCTTCGCTGTAGAGGGTGCTTCGGAGAGGGTGCCACAAGTAGGGTGCCGAGGCCCAGCAGTGCCCCAGTACCTGGGCAGCAGAGGAAGGGGTCGCCACAAGCCCATATTACTGACCCGTGTCATGAAGCCTCAGGCCGGGCTCGGGGAGAACAACAACTCCCGAAATCCTCTTCAGGTATGTTCCAGGTATGTACACGGCAGTGACTAGGGTGCAGTAGGCCGTACAGCCTACTGTCAGTTACAACAGCAGCTCGCCCCTACTCTGCCTCGCTGGGCGCCAAGACCCTAACGAGGATACAAGCATAGTAGCGGAAGCATGGAATACCCTGTCATCCAACAGTGGTATACGTGGGGAGCAGCAGTGGTGGTAGACTAAGTAGGGGGCCAGCGTCAGGCACCAGAACGACCTCAACAGACAAGGTCGTCCATGTGAGAGCAGAAACGCCACCTAAGTCAACCCCCTTGCACTAGCCTAAAACAGCTAAGTCAACCCCCTTGCACTAGCCTAAAGCAGCTAAGTCAACCCCTGCACTAGCCTAAAACAGCTAAGTCAACCCCTGCACTAGCCTAAAACAGCTAAGTCAACCCCTGCACTAGCCTAAAGCAGCTAAGTCAACCCCTGCACTAGCCTAAAACAGCTAAGTCAACCCCCTGCACTAGCCTAAAACAGCTAAGTCAACCCCTGCACTAGCCTAAAGCACCTAATCAACCCCCTTGCACTAGCCTAAAGCAGCTAAGTCAACCCCCTTGCACTAGCCTAAAGCAGCTAAGTCAACCCCTGCACTAGCCTAAAGCAGCTAAGTCAACCCCTTGCACTAGCCTAAAACACCAGCCGTCACCAAGTGTGGTAATGGCTGCCACGAGCCGGGTACCTCACCTGCTGCCTGCCCCCAGTCACGCCACCAAGAAAATGTGCAAAAGTCGTAAATACTGGAGCAAAGCGGCGTATAATGAGAAGGGGGGGAGGTGGGGGGTAAAAACGTGGTGAGGCGTGGCACTGGGCCCCACCCCGCCACGCCCTGGTGCCAGCAGTCAGTGCCTACACACAGCCTCGCCAGTGGGTGCCAGCAAGCCGGCACTAATGGCCACGATAACACGCCTCTCTAGACACTATCGCCCCTGGCTATCAACACCCGCCTTCTCTCTACTCTCACCCAGGCGAGGGACCCCTTTAAAATATGTAAAGAGAACCAGCTCATCGTACATCACACCACAAGCAGCTCCCCCCTGGCCAAACTTTGCAATTTATAAGTGGCAAGATGGAGTTACCTGAGGTATACTTATGGTATACTTAGGGTATACCTGGAGTGGGTTCCGAGATATCTATTCCTCCCGATCCCGGCCTGTGAGATAACTTGATCTAAAAGGCTGTTGCTTGGAGCAGCTCGCAACCGCGTGCAGAATGGGTATCCTCTACCTGGCCATGCCTAGCAAGCCGCTGCTAAGCATGCCCAGGTAGACAAGGGTAAGGTGCATTCTGGTGCTACGAGGTACCCACAGACTGTTACCTCAGGAGGGGGGGGGGGGAGGTTCACCTACCTCCCTCTTTAAGAGGCGCTTGAACGGAGAACGACCCTTTACACAGCTGCTTACGAAAGGATTATGTATTTAAGATCATAAAGAAATGGTTCATTCTTCAAGACCTTAAGGAGTACATACCTGGAGAGGGTTTCGAGTTATATATATATATATATATATATATATATATATATAATATATATATATATAGATATATATATATAATATATATATATATATTTATTTATTAGACAAAGGTAAATAGAGGCATTTAGTTAAATCTGCATCAGCAGATGTTGCAAACTCCCAGAGATACTTGTAGCCGAGCATTTCGTTCCGGTGGTGTATCTTCTCCCAGTCAACATGATGAAGCAAATCAAGAATGCAAAACTTGCTAGAGTTAAAAGTGGCGCAGAGAAGTAACAGTAGCGTATTAGGGGGATTATTCCCCCGCTGTGTTAAGTAGTGGACGTGACGCAAGTTCCTCCCAGGTGAAGCAGTACATCCCCCCCCCACACACACAAACACCCTCCCCCCCCCAACACACAAACACCCATAATCCCCCCTTCCCCCACCCGCCCCATCTTCCTCCTCCCCCCCTCTCTCTCCCCCTCTCTCTAGTCACCGAATCTAATATTCCACATTACCAGAGAGATGCCACTTTGACCCACCGTGCGGGGTGTTATAAGGATGGTGCGGCACAACCAGGCAGCCTCTTCTCTTCCTTATGAGGTTAGGCAGCAAGAGGCTGCTACTCTCTCTCTCTCCCCCGCCCGGCATACTTGCATCTCTCGAGCGCCAGCATTCAATATGCTAATCAGATTGATCTGAGGCTTTGTATTCATAATGAGTGGCCGTCTTCGGGGCCGTGTTGAGGGCATTATTTACTAGCAGGGCACGTCAGGGCTGTGGGTTCTGGGTACTACTGGGTTCTATCTGCATGCGCCCTATACAATCAGGGCTTCCTGTAAGGCCTGCTTCTCCCTAACCCGGGCCCTCTCTACCCCTCGGCCTCCTCTCACTATCCCTAGCTTCCCCTCACCATCTCCAGCTTCCCCCTCACCATCTCCAGCTTCCCCCTCACCATCTCCAGCTTCCCCCCTCACCATCCCCAGCTTCCCCCCTCACCATCCCCACCTTTCCCCTAACCCATGTGAGGGGAACCACTCACTAGGAGGCCTCTCATCACCTTACCAGTCAAAACCCTCATCTCCGGAGACGCCCAAGGATGCTTCACCTTTAGACAACATACATCAACCCGTCCTCTCCATCTGCCACTCCGTAAAATATACGACTGTTTGCCTAACCTGACAGACACAAACCCGAGCAACCCACCTAACCTGTCGAGGCCAATGCATAGAAAACGTCAATATTACGATGCTTGAATTTGTAGTAACATGTCGCCCAATCTGTTTCAAACGCGCCTCCGTAAAAAATGCGAAGTAGTACCATTACACAATTCTGCTGCCTGATTGGGTCTTTCTCTCAGAATAAGGGAACCCACAGCCCTAAGCCCATTGACGATGTGTACTGAATTTTGTAACTAGCTCGTGAAGACTAACTTTCTTCTTGAGGTTATCTTGAGATGATTTCGCGGCTTTAGTATCCCCGCGGCCCGGTCCTCGACCAGGCCTCCACCCCAGGAAGCAGCCCGTGACAGCTGACTAACTCCCAGGTACCTATTTTACTGCTAGGTAACAGTGGGCATAGGGTGAAAGAAACTCTGCCCATTGTTTCTCTCCGGCGCCGGGATCGAACCCGGGACCACAGGATCACAAGCCAGCGTGCTGTCCGCTCGGCCGACCGGCTCCCATATATGTAGGCGGAAGTACATACATATCATAGTTACAATCAATGTTTTAATGTATGGATATGTGAAAACAACTTTCTATTGTGCTTGTAATAATAGGTATTTGTATGGTCACGGTTCCTGGTCACTAAGTTGACACGAGGAGTGCTCAGGATAGGCAGAGTCATCACCTATAGCCACCTGCCACAGGTAACCGACCAACCTTTGCAACCACGTGTGTCGCGCCACAATACAAATATTTACATCTGCAGGTTATCAGATGTAAACAAACGCGCCAAGACTCTCCAGGTCAGCATGTGGTTGTGACGGGACCCAGCCACGCTGTCATTAGTATTCCTGACGAAAGTCTTTAAGACCTCGTTTGATTATTGTCGTCCCATCAGCCTGGGGGGTGGTTGGTGGGGGTGGCTGCTGGTGGTGGTGGTTGGTGGGTGATGGTGCTGTTGGGGGTGGTGGTAGTAATGTTTTTTGCCACCTTTTTCAGCATTTCCCACCTACATTGTCTTAAAGCTCCTACTCATCTCCCACCATCTTCACAGTTGTTCCACTCTCACAAAAAATACGTGACCAATTGGACCTTGCGTCACGCCACCCTAGACCTCTTGCGTCACGCCACCCTAGACCTCTTGCGTCACGCACCCTAGACACGCGTCACGCCACCTGGACCCCTGCGTCACGCCACCCTGGACCCCTGCGTCACGCCACCCTGGCGGAACCCTTCCCCTTACTCGACAGCCTTAATAAACACACGAAATTTGCATAGAAGAACACTTCTCTCGTCATCAGCATCCAAAGAACTAATTTCATGAAAAGCCCTCAAGGCCTCTACTCCTTCAGGCGTAGCTAGGCCTACTCCAGTACTACTTCAGGCAAATCCACGTGGAGGGGGGGGTCTTTAAATCCACGTGGAGGAGGTCTTTAAATCCACGTGGAGGAGGTCTTTAAATCCACGTGGAGGAGGTCTTAAATCCACGTGGAGAAGGTCTTTAAATCCACGTGGAGGTCTTTAACTCCACGTGGAGGAGGCCTTTTTATCCACGTGGAGGATGTCCCTAAATCCACTTGGAGGAGATCCCTAAACCCATGCGGAGGATGTCCCTAAATCCACGTAGAGGATCCCTAAATCCACGTAGAGGATGCCCCTAAATCCACGTAGAGGATGCCCTAAATCCACGAAGAGGATGTCCCTAAATCCACGTAGAGGATGTCCCTAAATCCACGTAGAGGATGCCCCTAAATCCACGTGCAGGATGTCCCTAAATCCACGTGTGATGGAGTTCTATCCACTCGGCGACAGACTAAGAAAATATCGTTTTATTAACTATTTCGCTCCCCGTTGAAATCAGCCTTTCTTTGTATTCTGCCAGCCCACCCACCCCCTCTAGCCCACCCATCCCCTAGCCCACCCTAGCCATAGCTTGGTGGGCGGCTGGCACAGCTCCCCTACCATCCCGGCACTTTATGACTCGGCTAGGACAACGGTTCCTCCTCGCTAATATACCCAAGGAAAACGACGCTCCCTGACTCGTTTTCTGTTCGTAAAAATTTAACGGCGGAGACTCGCACAATTTTTACAGTGGCACCTCTGACGCACAATTGTTATGGGGAAAGTAGTCGAACCCCTCGATATTATACTGCTACCCATAATGGATCCAGATGGCGCTTTGTCAATACAGGAACACGTACAGAAACAGCCACACACTACAAAGGTGTACAGAAATATTTGGATAAAAGAGAAAGGAGTCTTGTTTCCTGTGCTAATACAGCCTCTCTTAAAGCATCAGCATGTTAATTGTACTGAGGATAGGCGTTTGCATTTCCATTGAAAACCTTCGGCGCCGTGGATAGGGGACTCGCTGCATGGGTAACAGCTTGTCCTCCATATGGACCTACCCAGGCTTTAACTCCATAGTCTCCCGAGACTGATGGATGCCTACTACTAGGGCCTTACATCCTTGGTACAGACACCACCAGGGGTGAGTTCATACCTCTGAAAAGTGACGTACTCTTCCCCTAGCGGTAAATAGGTACCTGGGAGTTAGACAGCTGCTACGGGCTGCTTCCTGGGGATGTGTAACAAAAAGGAGGGCTGGTCGAGGACCGGGCCGCGGGGACGCTAAGCCTCGAAATCATCTTAAGATAACAGTGATACCTGTGTCGCCTCACAAGGATAACATCCTCCCTAAGAGCCTCGATGATAACGTAAAAACAAAATTAACCCCTTATCTTGCACGAACCTCGAGGACACGTGAGGTGAATGAAATCATTCATGCCCAGGGGTACGTCATGCCCCGGGGTACGTCATGCCCAGGGGTACGTCATGCCCAGGGGTACGTCATGCCCCGGGGTACGTCATGCCCAGGGGTACGTCATGCCCAGGGGTACGTCATGCCCAGGGGTACGTCATGCCCAGGGGTACGTCATGCCCCCGGGGTACGTCATGCCCAGGGGTACGTCATGCCCAGGGGTACGTCATGCCCAGGGGTACGTCATGCCCAGGGGTACGTCATGCCCAGGGGTACGTCATACCCCAGGGGTACGTCATGCCCAGGGGTACGTCATGCCCAGGGGTACGTCATGCCCAGGGGTACGTCATGCCCAGGGGTACGTCATGCCCGGGGTACGTCATGCCCAGGGGTACGTCATGCCCAGGGGTACGTCATGCCAGCTACATCATGCCAGGGGTACGTCAGCCCCGGGGTACGTCATGCCCAGGGGTACGTCATGCCCCGGGGTACGTCATGCCCAGGGTACGTCATGCCCGGGGTACGTCATGCCAGGGGTACGTCATGCCCCGGGGTACGTCATGCCCAGGGGTACGTCATGCCCGGGGTACGTCATGCCCAGGGGTACGTCATGCCCAGGGGTACGTCATGCCCAGGGGTACGTCATGCCAGGGGTACGTCATGCCCAGGGGTACGTCATGCCCAGCTACATCATGCCCAACATAGTAACCACAACCATATTGCTACTACTTTCACACTAATACAAAGTTGTAAAACGTTAACAATTTACATTTCTGGTTTACGTTGGTTTACATCGAAGGTTTACCGGCATCGTGCCCTCTACACGCCGCCGTTGTCGTCCTCACATCCACCAACTTGGGCGCCACTGTGTTCAACTTAAGTCCTTCCCTACTATCACCCGAGCGGAATGTCAATTTCTCTCTCCCGAGTTGAAAATAGAAGTTCGGACTCCAGGGCTTGGGCTGGGCTAAATGGGACTTGCCGTTCACCGGACCTAAGCAAAGGTTTACCTGGAGCTCGTTCCGAGGATCCATGTCCCTCACGGCTCGGTTTCTGATCAGGCTGGCTGTATGGTGCCATTTTTCAAAGCAGGGTGCCATTTTCCAGGTGTAAAGTAGGGAGCCATTTTCCAGGTATAAACTAGGGTGCCATTTTCCAGGTATAAACTAGGGGGTGCCATTGTCTCGGCTGCGATCCAGGAGTACAATTTGATGCTTTATCGAATGAATTAGAGAGTATTTTACCAGGCCTTGGATGGGGCAGTTAGTGTGGCACAATATACAACCCGAGAGTGGCACTAGGGTCTTAACAAGTGCCATACCTGCCTGGTTGATGGGGTTCTGGGAGTTGTTCTACTCCCAAGCCGGCCCGAGGCCAGGCTTGACTTGTGAGAGTTTGGTCCACCAGGCTGTTGCTTGGAGCGGCCCGCAGGCCCCCACACCCACCACAGCCCGGTTGGTCTGGCACTCCTTGTAGAAAACTATCTAGTTTCCTCTTGAAGATGTCCACGGTTGTTCCGGCAATATTTCTTATGCTCGCTGGGAGGTGTTTAACAACCGCGGACCTCTAATGTTCATACAGTGTTCTCTGTGCTATGGCACTCCTGCTCTTCACTGGTTCTATTCTGCATTTTCTTCCATATCGTTCACTCTGACAGGATGAACAACCCAGCGGGTTTCTTCCTATTGGGGAGTGTTGTACATGCTGCTATGGCGGTGTGTCCACTCACAGGATGAGTGGCGCTGCCCAATACTGTCACTATGGCGGTGTGTACACTCACAGGATGAGTGACGCTGCCCAATACTGTCACTATGGCGGTGTGTCCACTCACAGGATGAGTGGCGCTGCCCAATACTGTCACTATGGCGGTGTGTCCACTCACAGGATGAGTGACGCTGCCCAATACTGTCACTATGGCGGTATGTCCACTCACAGGATGAGTGGCGCTGCCCAATACTGTCACTATGGCGGTGTGTCCACTCACAGGATGAGTGACGCTGCCCAATACTGTCACTATGGCGGTGTGTCCACTCACAGGATGAGTGACGCTGTCCAATAAACTCGCCCCTCGGGGCAAAATTTAAATTTAATCCAGTACGTTGTTATTTTACTGTGCAGATTTGGTACTTGGCCCTCCAGTATTTTCCACGTGAGACAACATGGACTCAACAAACTCGCCAGCACCAAGCACCGCCAGTACACAGAGAGGTGTGGCAGGAGTGTACCCAGCAGGGTGAACATCCACTTGTACATCCATCCCTCTGGTAAACACACCCCCCTCCCCCCCCCACACACACAGCGTACACTTGTTCTACACCACCAGATACACCAAGAACATACACAAACAACCTCCACCAAACATGCGCAAAAAAAAATATAAAAACATGCATAAACATATCAGGTGACGAGCGCTCTGGCCATTCATCACTGCCTGCCCGTCCTCTCCAGCAGTCACAACGTCGCTAAAGTGGTGTACTAAATGCACCGAACCTAACCTAACCGATGGCTCACGTATAGAAAACGCGACATTTTATTTTAGTATATTATTTTTAGCGGCGTTAGGGGATTTAGACAGTCAAAATGCAGTATTCTAGACGATGTATTGGCTCTGCGACTGTACTCCCCTAGTTGTGCTTGCGGAGGGGGTTGAGCTCTGGCTCTTTGGTCCCACCTCTCAACCGTCAATCAACAGGTGTACAGGTTCCTGAGCCTATTGGGCTTTATCATATCTACCCTTGAAACTGTGTATGGAGTCAACCTCCACCACATCACTGCCTAATACATTCCACCTGTTAACTACTCTTGACTTGTCCTTCCAAGGAACTAATCAAGACAGATCCAAATATTGAGAAATTCCTTTAGCATACTTTCTCGAGCTCTGAGGGCCTTGTGCGGGGCGGCACTGGCTATATGGTGAAACACATGTGAAGAACCTCTCACACACTCACAGCTCCCTGACAAGAGGGAGCCAGCTTAGCTTAGCTGCCAACACCCACACATCGTGTCAGCAGGCGGACAGCCCCGCTGCTTTCATACCTCTCACTGTACTTCCCACTTCTACACTTCCCTTCACCTATGCCTCTCCTTCCTCTTTACTCCAACAAAAAAAAAAAAAAAAAAAAAAAAAAAAACTGGCTCTACGTCCCCACGGGAGGCACTTCCAGGTCTCTCTCTCGGACCAAGAACGAGGAAAAGTAGGAATAAAAAAAAATAACCATCTTACTTTTTACATTAAAAACTTTCTACACCCTTAAATTATATTATAATGCCGCTCCAGAACGTATTCCGCAGTTTTTAGGCACTAATGAAAAACGAGGTGAAAAACTTCGTTCAAGTACTGCCCAGTGTGGCATAGCTGTCTCGTTATCATCCGCCTCGTTACCTAAACCCACACGGGGGCGGCCGGGACACACTGCTGTTACCAACGGGTTGGTAAGGGAGTGGGGGGGGACCCCGTTGGTAAGGGAGTGGGGGGGGACCCCGTTGGTAAGGGAGTGGGGGGGGACCCCGTTGGTAGGGAGTAAGGGGGGGACCCCGTTGGTAAGGGAGTGGGGGGGGACCCCGTTGGTAAGGGAGTAGTGGGGGGGGGACCCCGGTGGTAAGGGAGTGGGGGGGGGACCCCCGTTGGTAAGGGAGTGGGGGGGGACCCCGTTGGTAAGGGAGTGGGGGGGACCCCGTTGGTAAGGGAGTGGGGGGGGGACCCCGTGGTAAGGGAGTGGGGGAGACCCCGTTGGTAAGGGAGTGGGGGGGAGACCCCGTTGGTAAGGGAGTGGGGGGGAGACCCCGTTGGTAAGGGAGTGGGGGGGGACCCGTGGTAAGGGCGTGGGACCCATTGGTAAGGGCGTGGGACCCATGGTAAGGGCGTGGGACCCATTGGTAAGGGCGTGGGACCCATTGGTAAGGGCGTGGGACCACTGGTAAGTGGCAAACGCCCAAAAGGTGCCACTGGGCTGGACGGTAGAGCAACAGTCTCGCTTCTTGCAAGTCGGTGCTCAATCCCCGACCGTCCAAGTGGTTGGGCACCAT
>WNGS01021236.1:32750-53599 GCA_020271785.1 Procambarus virginalis | reverse complement strand
TGTATGTATGTATGTAGTATGTAGTATGTATGTATGTATGTATGTATGTATGTATGTATGTATGTATGTATGTATGTATGTATGTATGTATGTACGTATGTATGTATACGTGTATGTATGTGTGTATGTGTGTGTGCAAGAATGTCGCACATTGAAATGCGTACATGTGATTATAATACTTTACCATATGTAAAAAAAAAATTGTAACTATTTGTCAGTCCATTCCCTCTCTGCCTAACTGCTGCCTGCTTAAACTTGTCCACTCAATATGCTGTTGAATTCCTATCTCCAGAAATCACTTACCGTTAATTCGTACATTATTAAACAAATGAAGTGGTTAACAAGAATTTTCATATTTCAGGCACCTACTTTCCTTCTAACATGAATCACAATAACTAATACTCTCAGCTCAGTCCCAAACACTTTTCTTATTCTTTCCTAAACACCTCACCATATATAACCTATCTCAAAAATAATAAGTTTAAATACCTAACTGCCAACCCTCCCTTTCTCCTCCCCCAACAAAACCCATGATGACCCAAGGGAGGACCCCTGGACCCCCACCTACCAACAACATCCCCCCCAACGGTGGCCACCATATCCCAACAACCCCAACGTAACCCCCCCCCCACTTTCCCGTCAAACAGAGAAAATGGCGGCGATAACGTTATATTTACCCAGCCAAACCGTTCCCTTCATTTGGACACACAACACTAAATATTAATTAATACACACTATTAAACATACACATGTCAGTTAGCCTAAATTCTCCTATATTCATTCATGACACTGCTTCACTGGACTGCAACCTCATCGAATAACGCTGCCATGTATTTCTAAATGTCAACACAAACTCTCAACTTCACATGTCAATCATTGCAATTGTTTAAATTAGACACTAACTAACCCTGCTTGCTCCGAGGTATAAATACAGGTGCCAAATTTGATTCAGAAGGCAACTCCAGCGTAGCCTAGTCGGATAGAACATGTTCTTAATCCGGATAGACCTGCGTTCGAGTCTGTCGCAACGGTTGCAACTACAGGGCACAGATAGATTTCTGTGATGTCCTCTCCTGTAGGAGCATCAGTTTCGATAGATTCTCTGGATAGCCAAAGATTGATTGACTGACCCCTTGGAATGTGGGAAAGGTTAAAGTCCGGGGGCCCACGGACGGATACCTGGATCCATTGACCTCGGGCAGGTCTTTCAATTCACCTGGATTTCAGGTGGGGAGAAGGGAGGCAATTTGAGGGGACACAAATGGCTTCCTGGACCCAGAACCCCATGGATACACGTGTCCGTGTATCCTTGGATACATGTCCGTGTATCTCAGACAATAATATATAGTCACACGGATTGATCACACGGATACATTTCCGTGTGATACGTAAATCCGTGTGATACGGGATTCGAACCTAGGTGGGTGAGGATAAGGGAGGCAATTTGAGGGGACACAAATGGTTTCCTGGACCCAGAACCCCATGGATTCCCCGTGGATAACACTAAACATAATAAGGTTAAGAAACCCTAGATACACGGACATGGATATATACATCAATGTATATATCCGTATATGGATATCCATGTATCAATGGATATCTGTGAATCTGTAAATCTGTGTTCGTATCTGTGAATACGATCTGTGAATACGTATCTGTGAATAAGGAGGAGGGAGGGAGAGAGGGAAGGTATAATTAAATTACAATTACGAATTTATTTAATTGATAAATTAAATCAATTATTAAATATTAAATATAAAAAATTAACCCTGCTTGCTCCGAGGTATAAATACAGGTATAAAAATGCTCCTAGTTAAATCTAGGATTTAAGTCTAGATTTAAATGGAGTATTTTATTTTATTTTTATTTATATTTATTTATATTTTTTTATATTGACTATATATTTTTATATTTTAATTTTATATATAACATTTTATAAATGATTTAAATAAATTTAAATTAGTAACATAACATTGATTGATAACATTGATAGTAACATGTCATTATGACTTGATCTTCTCGACTCACAATCGGGGATTCAATGGTTCGAATCCCGGTCGGGCAGTGGTGTAATTACTGGTAGCGTGTCCTTTCAGCTAATGCCTTATTCACCTAGCAGTAAATAGGTATCTAGGAGTTAGTAAGCTACTTGCATCCTGGTGAGTGAGTGATGAGGGTTAGTCACTAGTTGGACCTTGTGGGGTAGATGTTATAAGCCTAACATGTGTATTTATAAATTGCCTGCCCCCCGACTCAATGATGTTTTGATTATATGAAGCCTAAGAGATCATATCCAACATCCTTTCACCTAATGCCTCTATTCACCTAGCACTAAATAGTTATCTAGGAGTTAGTTATAATTATAAGCCTAACAAGTGTATGTATAAACTGCCTGTCCCCCAACTCAATGATGTTACATGTATTGACTAAATGAAGCCTAAGAGAGCAAATCCAAGGCAATTTGAGTTTAGTCATTTATGCTTTGAAGAGGTTTGATTTGGTTCTTTAGTTACCGGTAAGTGGGTGACATTTGTATGCAATTTGTGCGAGATCAATGGCATCCCAACATTTCCATTTTGGAGCAACAGTCCATTTTATGTTGGTTTGAATAAATAGTCGCTATAAGCACTATCATTAATGGAGAATTGGGTGGCATGTGTGATTATCCTCCGCCTCAGATACCATTATCTTGACTTACTCACTCACTGACATGTGATTGGTTACCACTTGTATGCAATAGCATCGGCCATACTACCTTGAGATACTACCTTGAGAACACTGCTTCTCACCCCATCTTCCAAGTTAACCAACGTTGACTTTGGTTAGTACTCGGATGGGTGACCTGCCAGGGAACACCAACTGCTGCTGCTGCTGATGGTATTCATATTTTGGCAGTCTCCTTGGGCCAGTGTGTGTGTATGTATGTGTGTGTGTGTGTGTGTGTGTGTGTGTGTGTGTGTGTGTGTGTGTGTGTGTGTGTGTGTGTGTGTGTGTGTGTGTGTGTGTGTGTGTGTGTGTGTATGTATGTATGTATGTATGTATGTATGTATGTATGTATGTATGTATGTATGTATGTATGTATGTATGTATGTATGTATGTATGTATGTATGTATGTATGTATGTATGTATGTATGTATGTATGTATGTATGTATGTATGTATGTATGTATGTATGTATGTACGTATGTATGTATACGTGTATGTATGTGTGTATGTGTGTGTGCAAGAATGTCGCACATTGAAATGCGTACATGTGATTATAATACTTTACCATATGTAAAAAAAAAATTGTAACTATTTGTCAGTCCATTCCCTCTCTGCCTAACTGCCTGCCTGCTTAAACTTGTCCACTCAATATGCTGTTGAATTCCTATCTCCAGAAATCACTTACCGTTAATTCGTACATTATTAAACAAATGAAGTGGTTAACAAGAATTTTCATATTTCAGGCACCTACTTTCCTTCTAACATGAATCACAATAACTAATACTCTCAGCTCAGTCCCAAACACTTTTCTTATTCTTTCCTAAACACCTCACCATATATAACCTATCTCAAAAAATTAAGTTTAAATACCTAACTGCCAACCCTCCCTTTCTCCTCCCCCCAACAACCCATGATGACCCAAGGGAGGACCCCTGGACCCCCACCTACCAACAACATCCCCCCCAACGGTGGCCACCATATCCCAACAACCCCCAACGTAACCCCCCCCCCAACTTCCCGTCAAACAGAGAAAATGGCGGCGATAACGTTATATTTACCCAGCCAAACCGTTCCCTTCATTTGGACACACAACACTAAATATTAATTAATACACACTATTAAACATACACATGTCAGTTAGCCTAAATTCTCCTATATTCATTCATGACACTGCTTCACTGGACTGCAACCTCATCGAATAACGCTGCCATGTATTTCTAAATGTCAACACAAACTCTCAACTTCACATGTCAATCATTGCAATTGTTTAAATTAGACACTAACTAACCCTGCTTGCTCCGAGGTATAAATACAGGTGCCAAATTTGATTCAGAAGGCAACTCCAGCGTAGCCTAGTCGGATAGAACATGTTCTTAATCCGGATAGACCTGCGTTCGAGTCTGTCGCAACGGTTGCAACTACAGGGCACAGATAGATTTCTGTGATGTCCTCTCCTGTAGGAGCATCAGTTTCGATAGATTCTCTGGATAGCCAAAGATTGATTGACTGACCCCTTGGAATGTGGGAAAGGTTAAAGTCCGGGGGCCCACGGACGGATACCTGGATCCATTGACCTCGGGCAGGTCTTTCAATTCACCTGGATTTCAGGTGGGGAGAAGGGAGGCAATTTGAGGGGACACAAATGGCTTCCTGGACCCAGAACCCCATGGATACACGTGTCCGTGTATCCTTGGATACATGTCCGTGTATCTCAGACAATAATATATAGTCACACGGATTGATCACACGGATACATTTCCGTGTGATACGTAAATCCGTGTGATACGGGATTCGAACCTAGGTGGGTGAGGATAAGGGAGGCAATTTGAGGGGACACAAATGGTTTCCTGGACCCAGAACCCCATGGATTCCCCGTGGATAACACTAAACATAATAAGGTTAAGAAAACCTTAGATACACGGACATGGATATATACATCAATGTATATATCCGTATATGGATATCCATGTATCAATGGATATCTGTGAATCTGTAAATCTGTGTTCGTATCTGTGAATACGATCTGTGAATACGTATCTGTGAATACGGAAGGGAGGGAGGGAGAGAGGGAAGGTATAATTAAATTACAATTACGAATTTATTTAATTGATAAATTAAATCAATTATTAAATATTAAATATAAAAAATTAACCCTGCTTGCTCCGAGGTATAAATACAGGTATAAAAATGCTCCTAGTTAAATCTAGGATTTAAGTCTAGATTTAAATGGAGTATTTTATTTTATATTTTATTTTATTTTTATATTTTATTATATTTTATATTTTATATTTAAATATAAATTGATTATAAATTTTAAATTGTAAATTGTTTAAATAACATTGATTAGTAATAACATTGATAGTAACATGTCAATGACTTGATGCTTCTCGACTCACAATCGGGGATTCAATGGTTCGAATCCCGGTCGGGCAGTGGTGTAATTACTGGTAGCGTGTCCTTTCAGCTAATGCCTTTATTCACCTAGCAGTAAATAGGTATCTAGGAGTTAGTAAGCTACTTGCATCCTGGTGAGTGAGTGAGGGTTAGTCACTAGTTGGACCTTGTGGGGTAGATGTTATAAGCCTAACATGTGTATTTATAAATTGCCTGCCCCCCGACTCAATGATGTTTTGATTATATGAAGCCTAAGAGATCATATCCAACATCCTTTCACCTAATGCCTCTATTCACCTAGCACTAAATAGTTATCTAGGAGTTAGTTATAATTATAAGCCTAACAAGTGTATGTATAAACTGCCTGTCCCCCAACTCAATGATGTTACATGTATTGACTAAATGAAGCCTAAGAGAGCAAATCCAAGGCAATTTGAGTTTAGTCATTTATTCTTTGAAGAGGTTTGATTTGGTTCTTTAGTTACCGGTAAGTGGGTGACATTTGTATGCAATTTGTGCGAGATCAATGGCATCCCAACATTTCCATTTTGGAGCAACAGTCCATTTTATGTTGGTTTGAATAAATAGTCGCTATAAGCACTATCATTAATGGAGAATTGGGTGGCATGTGTGATTATCCTCCGCCTCAGATACCATTATCTTGACTTACTCACTCACTGACATGTGATTGGTTACCACTTGTATGCAATAGCATCGGCCATACTACCTTGAGATACTACCTTGAGAACACTGCTTCTCACCCCATCTTCCAAGTTAACCAACGTTGACTTTGGTTAGTACTCGGATGGGTGACCTGCCAGGGAACACCAACTGCTGCTGCTGCTGATGGTATTCATATTTTGGCAGTCTCCTTGGGCCAGTGTGTGTGTATGTATGTGTGTGTGTGTGTGTGTGTGTGTGTGTGTGTGTGTGTGTGTGTGTGTGTGTGTGTGTGTGTGTGTGTGTGTGTGTGTGTGTGTATGTAAGTATGTATGTATGTATGTATGTATGTATGTATGTATGTATGTATGTATGTATGTATGTATGTATGTATGTATGTATGTATGTATGTGTGTGTGTATGTATGTATGTATGTATGTATGTATGTATGTATGTATGTATGTATGTATGTATGTATGTATGTATGTATGTATGTATGTACGTATGTATGTATACGTGTATGTATGTGTGTATGTGTGTGTGCAAGAATGTCGCACATTGAAATGCGTACATGTGATTATAATACTTTACCATATGTAAAAAAAAAATTGTAACTATTTGTCAGTCCATTCCCTCTCTGCCTAACTGCCTGCCTGCTTAAACTTGTCCACTCAATATGCTGTTGAATTCCTATCTCCAGAAATCACTTACCGTTAATTCGTACATTATTAAACAAATGAAGTGGTTAACAAGAATTTTCATATTTCAGGCACCTACTTTCCTTCTAACATGAATCACAATAACTAATACTCTCAGCTCAGTCCCAAACACTTTTCTTATTCTTTCCTAAACACCTCACCATATATAACCTATCTCAAAAAATTAAGTTTAAATACCTAACTGCCAACCCTCCCTTTCTCCTCCCCCCAACAACCCATGATGACCCAAGGGAGGACCCCTGGACCCCCACCTACCAACAACATCCCCCCCAATGGTGGCCACCATATCCCAACAACCCCCAACGTAACCCCCCCCCCACTTCCCGTCAAACAGAGAAAATGGCGGCGATAACGTTATATTTACCCAGCCAAACCGTTCCCTTCATTTGGACACACAACACTAAATATTAATTAATACACACTATTAAACATACACATGTCAGTTAGCCTAAATTCTCCTATATTCATTCATGACACTGCTTCACTGGACTGCAACCTCATCGAATAACGCTGCCATGTATTTCTAAATGTCAACACAAACTCTCAACTTCACATGTCAATCATTGCAATTGTTTAAATTAGACACTAACTAACCCTGCTTGCTCCGAGGTATAAATACAGGTGCCAAATTTGATTCAGAAGGCAACTCCAGCGTAGCCTAGTCGGATAGAACATGTTCTTAATCCGGATAGACCTGCGTTCGAGTCTGTCGCAACGGTTGCAACTACAGGGCACAGATAGATTTCTGTGATGTCCTCTCCTGTAGGAGCATCAGTTTCGATAGATTCTCTGGATAGCCAAAGATTGATTGACTGACCCCTTGGAATGTGGGAAAGGTTAAAGTCCGGGGGCCCACGGACGGATACCTGGATCCATTGACCTCGGGCAGGTCTTTCAATTCACCTGGATTTCAGGTGGGGAGAAGGGAGGCAATTTGAGGGGACACAAATGGCTTCCTGGACCCAGAACCCCATGGATACACGTGTCCGTGTATCCTTGGATACATGTCCGTGTATCTCAGACAATAATATATAGTCACACGGATTGATCACACGGATACATTTCCGTGTGATACGTAAATCCGTGTGATACGGGATTCGAACCTAGGTGGGTGAGGATAAGGGAGGCAATTTGAGGGGACACAAATGGTTTCCTGGACCCAGAACCCCATGGATTCCCCGTGGATAACACTAAACATAATAAGGTTAAGAAAACCCTAGATACACGGACATGGATATATACATCAATGTATATATCCGTATATGGATATCCATGTATCAATGGATATCTGTGAATCTGTAAATCTGTGTTCGTATCTGTGAATACGATCTGTGAATACGTATCTGTGAATACGGAAGGGAGGGAGGGAGAGAGGGAAGGTATAATTAAATTACAATTACGAATTTATTTAATTGATAAATTAAATCAATTATTAAATATTAAATATAAAAAATTAACCCTGCTTGCTCCGAGGTATAAATACAGGTATAAAAATGCTCCTAGTTAAATCTAGGATTTAAGTCTAGATTTAAATGGAGTATTTTATTTTATATTTTATTTTATATTTTATTTATTTTTTTTATATTGACTTTATATATAAATTTTATAAATTTTAATAAATTTAAATGGATAGTAACATTGATTAGTAACATTGATATTAGTAACATAACATTGTAACATTGTATTAGTAACATAACATTGATTAGTAACATAACATTGATAGTAACATGGTCATTATTGACTTGATGCTTCTCGACTCACAATCGGGGATTCAATGGTTCGAATCCCGGTCGGGCAGTGGTGTAATTACTGGTAGCGTGTCCTTTCAGCTAATGCCTTTATTCACCTAGCAGTAAATAGGTATCTAGGAGTTAGTAAGCTACTTGCATCCTGGTGAGTGAGTGAGTGAGGGTTAGTCACTAGTTGGACCTTGTGGGGTAGATGTTATAAGCCTAACATGTGTATTTATAAATTGCCTGCCCCCCGACTCAATGATGTTTTGATTATATGAAGCCTAAGAGATCATATCCAACATCCTTTCACCTAATGCCTCTATTCACCTAGCACTAAATAGTTATCTAGGAGTTAGTTATAATTATAAGCCTAACAAGTGTATGTATAAACTGCCTGTCCCCCAACTCAATGATGTTACATGTATTGACTAAATGAAGCCTAAGAGAGCAAATCCAAGGCAATTTGAGTTTAGTCATTTATTCTTTGAAGAGGTTTGATTTGGTTCTTTAGTTACCGGTAAGTGGGTGACATTTGTATGCAATTTGTGCGAGATCAATGGCATCCCAACATTTCCATTTTGGAGCAACAGTCCATTTTATGTTGGTTTGAATAAATAGTCGCTATAAGCACTATCATTAATGGAGAATTGGGTGGCATGTGTGATTATCCTCCGCCTCAGATACCATTATCTTGACTTACTCACTGACATGTGATTGGTTACCACTTGTATGCAATAGCATCGGCCATACTACCTTGAGATACTACCTTGAGAACACTGCTTCTCACCCCATCTTCCAAGTTAACCAACGTTGACTTTGGTTAGTACTCGGATGGGTGACCTGCCAGGGAACACCAACTGCTGCTGCTGCTGATGGTATTCATATTTTGGCAGTCTCCTTGGGCCAGTGTGTGTGTATGTGTGTGTGTGTGTGTGTGTGTGTGTGTGTGTGTGTGTGTGTGTGTGTGTGTGTGTGTGTGTTTATGTAAGTATGTATGTATGTATGTATGTATGTATGTATGTATGTATGTAGTATGTATGTATGTATGTGTGTATGTATGTATGTATGTATGTATGTATGTATGTATGTATGTATGTATGTATGTATGTATGTATGTATGTATGTATGTATGTATTGTCGGGGTTTCACGGTGTTCTCGTTAGAGAAGGGTTAAAGCAACAGTAGACTGGATCTCCTTTCCAGGTGGTTGCTCCAACAATAACCCTTACTCACCGTCGTTCGGCGGGTCTTCCCTCAATCCTCTAGGCTCCACTGCTGGCCTCGGAGAGTATCCCAGTCGATCTCACAACCGGCCTTAGATTGTAAGATGAGTGGGAGCACAGATCGTTCCCTCAATCTGTGGCCCTCCCGACACCGAACTCTTACACAGCCTTCAAGGTCGCCAACTGGTTTTCTTGTGTCCAGTAACACTGCAGTGGTCAGGTGTAATTGTGGCAAGAGCAAATTCCAATAATATGGTATCAGGCAGGTCACTCTACTTTATATCATTACACGGTCACAAGATAAATGGAGGGGATGATATCAAACACCAAAGAGTTTTGGTATTTTACTTAAAAGACAACGAGAAATATATATGCATCAATGTATCAGAATTAATATATGACAATCGCTCCATTCATAGCATAATATTCTAGAGCGCACCATATGGCAACATCGGCACGTGTCACCTGTCAGAATGCCAGCTGACCGGGCCCTCGCGATCGTGGGAACAGACTAGTACTTGTTTTCTAATTGTCACGATCCCCGTTTATTTAACTTTTTCCAAAACACTATTCAACGTTCACATGGCTTACTTATGATTTCACTGGCCTCACGATCAACATCTATATTCACAATACTCTCACAGTGACTTTTCACTGTACCAAAAGATTACTCTATTCTTAATAATATTTACTGTGAATGCACTCACTTGATCACTGAACTTTTCTTTATATTTATACTTCCTCTCACAGAGATATCACTGGCAATCACTTCACGTATATGATATTATTCAGCACACAATCATGTCATATATAAATCAGTAATCAAACTTCAGGCATATATATATCAATAGATCATAGAGATCAACACACAGGCATTTATATCGATAGATTATGGAGATCAACACACGGGCATTTATATTGATAGATTATAGAGATCAACACACGGGCATTATATCAATAGATTATAGAGATCAATCAACAGGCATTTATATCAATAGATTATAGAGATCAATACACCAATATCTGGTTCACTACCAATATATATAATAATAATAATCACAGATCAATAATAATAGTCACAGTAAATTCTCTGATGAATCTTGGTGCTTGCACACACCCACACATAGATATATATGTAAACTGATACTGTGAGCGCTCTGGGCAGCCTCACCACATACTGTGCTCTCTGTGACTTAAACTCAAGTGAGACTTGCTCACGACATACAAAATATCCTGACAAGAATATATATAGCTAACTAAAGGGGAAATGGGAGGGAACTGTAAACACCTACTTCACCTATCCTAGGATGACAGTTGGGTTGTAGCTCCTGGTCCAGGCTCTCGCCTCGTTCATCCAGAAACACAAGCCCCACGCCTTAGGATGTCGCGTCTCGCCGCTTCTGTACACAGCAGGTCCGTGCTTCTTTCCCTACAGTACGTCGCTGGGTTGAAGTCGGTCTCCTGGCCGTCAACTTTCCTCCCAACTACGGCAGCCAGCCTACGTCTCGGCGGTCGTCGTACGTTTCCCAATTAGTTCTTGTCACTGTACTCCCAGAGGAACTGCCTCTCACCACTACGAAGTCACTGAAGTTATCAGCCGTCCAGACGATGCGCTTCACACGCACAGCACCCGACTTCAGAGCACTTGAAGCTCACAACACTGTCAATTCCCTCGTCGTCTAGATATATCGCTAGGTATTTGGGAAGACTTCTCGACGTGCTTGCATCCAACTGTTGACTCGTAGGGTTCCACGAAGGTGGGGTTACTGTCAAACTTGACAGGATCGTCGATCACACGTTCAACCTGGTTGACAAGGCTGTCAACCTGGTTCACTCACGGTGGGTGGCCCGGCCACTAAGCTGCCTCTTATACTGGTGAACTGCCAACGACGACACACGTCGATGCCCGGCCCACTTCTTGCAACGCACCTGTCCCTGAGCACTTGTTGCTCAATATTCTGTCAATTCCTTATCTGAGCCACATCTGGGTTGCAGGAAGACCTCACAGAGTGCGTGCCAACAACTGGAGACGCTTAAATCCACCGGAGTTCGGTAAATCCGTCACTCTGACAGGATGACCGATCGCGCGTCCTACCTCTCGGACGTGTCGTGAAAGACTGATGTCGCCTGGCGCCAACACGGGCGGACCCCTATGCCTATGTGACGTCACTTTTCCCAAAGTTGGTTTTCATTGGCTCCCAGTGCCATGTCGCTGACGGTGACCAATCTGGCGCCACTGACGTCACACAGTTTTGGCGGGAGAACAGACTTGCCAGCGCCATATTGGCTCCCTAAAGGGCCTATCCCACAGGACAAAATGTTACATTTTCGCAAATTTCTCGGCTCTTCGAGAATACTGTTCTCTCCCACATATGTTCAATTGTTGCCTGCAATGTAGAGAACGCTCGGGAATAGTGGACATGACTCTTACAGCAGGCGTGGGAGAATTAGAAGGGGGGAACACCGTCACATACCCCTCCCCTTAAAATAAGAGTCATGTCTGGTTAGTGCATGCGGGACAACGCATCTGCGACTACGCTGTCCTTTCCACTAAAAATCTTGGCTTCCAGCCAGTATTGCAGCCGCCAATGTGTGACACTCCTCATGTGTCTGCAGACCGTCTTCAAGGTCATCCTGGGCGTCCACTGCTTACCTATTACGGACCGAGGGCTCCACACCTCACGTCCGTTCACCAGCTGGAACTGTGAGAAGTTTAACGGTTCTGCCACTGCTTTGCAAATGGCCAACAAAACAGGGCCCGCTGTCTCTTCCCACTCGTCTTCCTGCTCTACGCAGAACATTCTCAGAGCTGTCTCTGAGGTGGAGTGGAGTCTTCCGACCGCCCCCTTCGACTGCGATCGGTAGGGCGACGACCGAATCTGCATCACTCCCCGATTTATCATTGTTCGTCTGACACACTCAGACCGGAATATATTTCCACTGTCAGCCTGATTTTCCCTGGGCCTCCTCACCCAAGAGAAAAGATGTTGTAGTTGCCCAGCCACTTCTCTCGACGTTGAACGTCGCATCGTGGTCATCCCTAGGTGACCCGCAGAGTCAACAGCGTGCAACGGACTCAACACTGCCGCTCTGCACTTGGCTGGCAACGCTACTTGATCTCTCGTACCTGGAGAGGCTTTTCCGACCTCCATCCTTACAGGTTTACACTGTCTCATTAGTATGCCTTTATGCCTGTTAAAGTGAGTAGCTTTCTCGGGACCAATACGTCCTTCTTTGGCCTTACAAATCAACTTGGGGGATTCTGCCTGCTGCATCTCCTCGAGACGAGTGCGGTCCATCCCTGGAGAACCGGTGAGGGTCACCTGTACCTCACCATCTGGGCTGCCTTCGCCCTCCACTCGCTCTCCGGGTTCCATGACGAGGTGATCCATTCCCAGGCCGTCGGACGTCTCCTCGTCGGCCTTATCAGATCCACGTCCTCCTTGTCCTTCGCGCTGCCTCGGAGTTACAGCACAGACAGGGAACGCCTCCATGGCGATTCCTTTCTCGTCCCCACAGGCGTCGAACACTTCGCCTTTCTTCTCTAAGTGCTCCAAGCACTCCTCGTCCTTCAAGAGGTTCGGTAGGACACGTCCTCCACATGCGTCATTTCCCAAAATGACCTGTGCCTCCCTCGTGGGCATCGTCGCACAGACCCCCACTACTAGGGTTTGGCATCCATAAACCGAACTCAGGGTTACCTGGTGTAGGGGCATCTGCACTGGGCCTCCCACAGTGGTCACACTTGCCTCACCTACACAGGTATTCTCGTGACACTCAGGGAAAAGGGTTCTGCTCACCAGGGTAAATTCCGCCCCAGTATCTCTCAGCATCATTACCGGGATGGGGTCTGCGTCCCCCACCCTTACAGTTCCCTCACGCACGAATGGGTTAGCCTCCTTCTTCCTACGTACGGGTCCATCCCGCACTCCTTCGGCTAACTGGTCCTCTACCCGCACAAAAGCAACGTAACCCCGCTGCTTAGGACGTCTACATTCGCGCGCCATGTGTCCTATTAACCCGCAGTTGAAACAACGGATCCTTCTTCTTCCGCGGACTCCTCTTGCGCCTTCCAAAGACTCGTGCTCAGCATCTCCGGCCGTGACGATAACAAGATCTCTTGAGCTCTCCCTCGGTGACTTCTTCGGCGGTTCCACAGCACTCTTCTGTCCTCTGCTGTCTCCATTCGAGGGGTAGGACTTGGGAGAACTCGGTCCTGTCCTCCAACCGTCCGACCTTCTATTATTCTCCCATAACTGGAGAATGCGGGCGGTCGGTGCTGTCCCTCTCGACATGGACGTAAAGCTTCCTCTAGCATGTCTGCTCGATCGGCTGCGGCTCTCGGGTCCTTGATGTCCGCTCCTTTACTCTCACCCTAATCTCGGGAGAGAGCACGGACATAAACTTTTCCATGACCATCAGCCTCTTGATCTGTTCAGCCGATCTTGCTCCTTCTGACTCCAGCCATTTCACGAATTTCCTCTCCATGTCCCTCGCCGTCTCCGCATACGATTTTCCTGGCGATCGGGTACATTCTCTGAACCTTTTCCTATAGCACTCCGGCGTCAGCTTGAACGAATGGAGCACGGCCCGTTTTACTGCATCATAGTTGGTACACTCCTGGAGGTCGAGCATGTTATAAGCTTCACGAGCTTCACCAGTGAGCCTTCCTTGAACTAGCTCCGCCCACTCTGCCCTCGGCCACTTCTTCAACGTAGCGACCCTTTCGAAATGCTCGAAGAAACCCTCAGCCTCATTAGGCACGAAGACGGGCAAATCCCTCTCTCTCACTCGGCGGTCTTCCTGCTGTTGTGGTGGAGCAGTTGGAACCNCCCCGCCAAACCGTTCCCTTCATTGGACACACAACACTAAATATTAATTAATACACACTATTAAACATACACATGTCAGTTAGCCTAAATTCTCCTATATTCATTCATGACACTGCTTCACTGGACTGCAACCTCATCGAATAACGCTGCCATGTATTTCTAAATGTCAACACAAACTCTCAACTTCACATGTCAATCATTGCAATTGTTTAAATAGACACTAACTAACCCTGCTTGCTCCGAGGTATAAATACAGGTGCCAAATTTGATTCAGAAGGCAACTCCAGCGTAGCCTAGTCGGATAGAACATGTTCTTAATCCGGATAGACCTGCGTTCGAGTCTGTCGCAACGGTTGCAACTACAGGGCACAGATAGATTTCTGTGATGTCCTCTCCTGTAGGAGCATCAGTTTCGATAGATTCTCTGGATAGCCAAAGATTGATTGACTGACCCCTTGGAATGTGGGAAAGGTTAAAGTCCGGGGGCCCACGGACGGATACCTGGATCCATTGACCTCGGGCAGGTCTTTCAATTCACCTGGATTTCAGGTGGGGAGAAGGGAGGCAATTTGAGGGGACACAAATGGCTTCCTGGACCCAGAACCCCATGGATACACGTGTCCGTGTATCCTTGGATACATGTCCGTGTATCTCAGACAATAATATATAGTCACACGGATTGATCACACGGATACATTTCCGTGTGATACGTAAATCCGTGTGATACGGGATTCGAACCTAGGTGGGTGAGGATAAGGGAGGCAATTTGAGGGGACACAAATGGTTTCCTGGACCCAGAACCCCATGGATTCCCCGTGGATAACACTAAACATAATAAGGTTAAGAAAACCTTAGATACACGGACATGGATATATACATCCATGTATATATCCGTATATGGATATCCATGTATCAATGGATATCTGTGAATCTGTAAATCTGTGTTCGTATCTGTGAATACGATCTGTGAATACGTATCTGTGAATACGGAAGGGAGGGAGGGAGAGAGGGAAGGTATAATTAAATTACAATTACGAATTTATTTAATTGATAAATTAAATCAATTATTAAATATTAAATATAAAAAATTAACCCTGCTTGCTCCGAGGTATAAATACAGGTATAAAAATGCTCCTAGTTAAATCTAGGATTTAAGTCTAGATTTAAATGGAGTATTTTATTTTATATTTTATTTTATATTTTATTTATATTTTTTTATATTGACTTTATATATAAATTTTATAAATTTTAATAAATTTAAATGGATTGTAACATGAATGACTTGATGCTTCTCGACTCACAATCGGGGATTCAATGGTTCGAATCCCGGTCGGGCAGTGGTGTAATTACTGGTAGCGTGTCCTTTCAGCTAATGCCTTATTCACCTAGCAGTAAATAGGTATCTAGGAGTTAGTAAGCTACTTGCATCCTGGTGAGTGAGTGAGGGTTAGTCACTAGTTGGACCTTGTGGGGTAGATGTTATAAGCCTAACATGTGTATTTATAAATTGCCTGCCCCCCGACTCAATGATGTTTTGATTATATGAAGCCTAAGAGATCATATCCAACATCCTTTCACCTAATGCCTCTATTCACCTAGCACTAAATAGTTATCTAGGAGTTAGTTATAATTATAAGCCTAACAAGTGTATATATAAACTGCCTGTCCCCCAACTCAATGATGTTACATGTATTGACTAAATGAAGCCTAAGAGAGCATATCCAAGGCAATTTGAGTTTAGTCATTTATGCTTTGAAGAGGTTTGATTTGGTTCTTTAGTTACCGGTAAGTGGGTGACATTTGTATGCAATTTGTGCGAGATCAATGGCATCCCAACATTTCCATTTTGGAGCAACAGTCCATTTTATGTTGGTTTGAATAAATAGTCGCTATAAGCACTATCATTAATGGAGAATTGGGTGGCATGTGTGATTATCCTCCGCCTCAGATACCATTATCTTGACTTACTCACTCACTGACATGTGATTGGTTACCACTTGTATGCAATAGCATCGGCCATACTACCTTGAGATACTACCTTGAGAACACTGCTTCTCACCCCATCTTCCAAGTTAACCAACGTTGACTTTGGTTAGTACTCGGATGGGTGACCTGCCAGGGAACACCAACTGCTGCTGCTGCTGATGGTATTCATATTTTGGCAGTCTCCTTGGGCCAGTGTGTGTATGTGTGTGTGTGTGTGTGTGTGTGTGTGTGTGTGTGTGTGTGTGTGTGTGTGTGTGTGTGTGTGTGTGTGTGTGTGTGTGTGTGTGTGTGTGTGTGTGTATGTATGTATGTATGTATGTATGTATGTATGTATGTATGTATGTATGTATGTATGTATGTATGTATGTATGTATGTATGTATGTATGTATGTATGTATGTGTATGTATGTATGTATGTATGTATGTATGTATGTATGTATGTATGTATGTATGTATGTATGTATGTATGTATGTATGTATGTATGTATGTATGTATGTATGTATGTATGTACGTACGTATGTATGTATACGTGTATGTATGTGTGTATGTGTGTGTGCAAGAATGTCGCACATTGAAATGCGTACATGTGATTATAATACTTTACCATATGTAAAAAAAAATTGTAACTATTTGTCAGTCCATTCCCTCTCTGCCTAACTGCCTGCCTGCTTAAACTTGTCCACTCAATATGCTGTTGAATTCCTATCTCCAGAAATCACTTACCGTTAATTCGTACATTATTAATCAAATGAAGTGGTTAACAAGAATTTTCATATTTCAGGCACCTACTTTCCTTCTAACATGAATCACAATAACTAATACTCTCAGCTCAGTCCCAAACACTTTTCTTATTCTTTCCTAAACACCTCACCATATATAACCTATCTCAAAAAATTAAGTTTAAATACCTAACTGCCAACCCTCCCTTTCTCCTCCCCCCAACAACCCATGATGACCCAAGGGAGGACCCCTGGACCCCCACCTACCAACAACATCCCCCCCAACGGTGGCCACCATATCCCAACAACCCCCAACGTAACCCCCCCCCCCCAACTTCCCGTCAGAGAAAATGGCGGCGATAACGTTATATTTACCCAGCCAAACCGTTCCCTTCATTTGGACACACAACACTAAATATTAATTAATACACACTATTAAACATACACATGTCAGTTAGCCTAAATTCTCCTATATTCATTCATGACACTGCTTCACTGGACTGCAACCTCATCGAATAACGCTGCCATGTATTTCTAAATGTCAACACAAACTCTCAACTTCACATGTCAATCATTGCAATTGTTTAAAAATAGACACTAACTAACCCTGCTTGCTCCGAGGTATAAATACAGGTGCCAAATTTGATTCAGAAGGCAACTCCAGCGTAGCCTAGTCGGATAGAACATGTTCTTAATCCGGATAGACCTGCGTTCGAGTCTGTCGCAACGGTTGCAACTACAGGGCACAGATAGATTTCTGTGATGTCCTCTCCTGTAGGAGCATCAGTTTCGATAGATTCTCTGGATAGCCAAAGATTGATTGACTGACCCCTTGGAATGTGGGAAAGGTTAAAGTCCGGGGGCCCACGGACGGATACCTGGATCCATTGACCTCGGGCAGGTCTTTCAATTCACCTGGATTTCAGGTGGGGAGAAGGGAGGCAATTTGAGGGGACACAAATGGCTTCCTGGACCCAGAACCCCATGGATACACGTGTCCGTGTATCCTTGGATACATGTCCGTGTATCTCAGACAATAATATATAGTCACACGGATTGATCACACGGATACATTTCCGTGTGATACGTAAATCCGTGTGATACGGGATTCGAACCTAGGTGGGTGAGGATAAGGGAGGCAATTTGAGGGGACACAAATGGCTTCCTGGACCCAGAACCCCATGGATTCCCCGTGGATAACACTAAACATAATAAGGTTAAGAAAACCTTAGATACACGGACATGGATATATACATCCATGTATATATCCGTATATGGATATCCATGTATCAATGGATATCTGTGAATCTGTAAATCTGTGTTCGTATCTGTGAATACGATCTGTGAATACGTATCTGTGAATACGGAAGGGAGGGAGGGAGAGAGGGAAGGTATAATTAAATTACAATTACGAATTTATTTAATTGATAAATTAAATAATTATTAAATATTAAATATAAAAAATTAACCCTGCTTGCTCCGAGGTATAAATACAGGTATAAAAATGCTCCTAGTTAAATCTAGGATTTAAGTCTAGATTTAAATGGAGTATTTTATTTTATATTTTATTTTATATTTTATTTATATTTTATTTATATTGACTTTATATATAAATTTTATAAATTTTAATAAATTTAAATGGATTGTAACATGAATGACTTGATGCTTCTCGACTCACAATCGGGGATTCAATGGTTCGAATCCCGGTCGGGCAGTGGTGTAATTACTGGTAGCGTGTCCTTTCAGCTAATGCCTTTATTCACCTAGCAGTAAATAGGTATCTAGGAGTTAGTAAGCTACTTGCATCCTGGTGAGTGAGTGAGGGTTAGTCACTAGTTGGACCTTGTGGGGTAGATGTTATAAGCCTAACATGTGTATTTATAAATTGCCTGCCCCCCGACTCAATGATGTTTTGATTATATGAAGCCTAAGAGATCATATCCAACAAACTCAAAAAATCAATTAAATAATATACATTGTGAACTAGATTATTATTAGTAAAAAATTAAATATATATATATATATAAATATATATATATTTATATATATATATATTTATATATATTATATATATATATATATATATATATATATATATATATGATTCCATAATTGATAATGTTGATTGATTAGGTGACGGTCAATCAGATTTACATATAATTGATTGACAGGCTACCAGCGGCGGCATAGATATATGGTCATCAGGGTTGACAGCTGACAGTTGACAGCTGACAACTGACAGTGGAAGGCTGAGCTGACGCCGAAAGGGGATGTATGAGTCGCTATTGATGCTCTACGTCTTTGTTCACTCTGTCCTCGTAACTAATTCGTCGCATTTATTACGGAATCGTTATGAATGTGCTTATGGGCGCCAGCAAGGCCCTGGAGTGTGCATACTGGCCCACTCGGAGCCCTGGAGTGTGCATACTGGCCCACTTGGAGCCCTGGAGTGTGCATACTGGCCCACTTGCAGCCCTGGAGTGTGCATACTGGCCCACTCGCAGCCCTGGAGTGTGCATACTGGCCCACTTGCAGCCCTGGAGTGTGCATACTGGCCCACTCGCAGCCCTGGAGTGTGCATACTGGCCCACTCGCAGCCCTGGAGTGTGCATACTGGCCCCACTCGCAGCCCTGGAGTGTGCATACTGACCCACTCGCAGCCCTGGAGTGTGCATACTGGCCCACTCGCAGCCCTGAGTGTGCATACTGGCCCACTCGCAGCCCTAGAGTGTGCATACTGGCCCACTCGCAGCCCTGGAGTGTGCATACTGACCCACTCGCAGCCCTGGAGTGTGCATACTGGCCCACTCGGAGCCCTGGAGTGTGCATACTGGCCCACTTGGAGCCCTGGAGTGTGCATACTGCCCACTTGGAGCCCTGGAGTGTGCATACTGCCCACTCGCAGCCCTGGAGTGTGCATACTGGCCCACTTGGAGCCCTGGAGTGTGCATACTGGCCCTCGCAGCCCTGGAGTGTGCATACTGGCCCACTCGCAGCCCTGGAGTGTGCATACTGGCCCCCTCGCAGCCCTGGAGTGTGCATACTGGCCCACTCGCAGCCCTGGAGTGTGCATACTGACCCACTCGCAGCCCTGGAGTGTGCATACTGACCCACTCGCAGCCCTGGAGTGTGCATACTGACCCACTCGCAGCCCTGGAGTGTGCATACTGACCCACTCGCAGCCCTGGAGTGTGCATACTGGCTCACTCGCAGCCCTGGAGTGTGCATACTGCCGTCCACGGAGCCCTGGAGTGTGCATACTGCTGTCCGCTGAGCCCCGGCGGACTACAACGCTACCAGACAGCCGTGGGAAGAGCCCATCCACGCGAGCGGGCTTTCCCAGCACGCCATTAGATGGCTAGAGGATAGCGAGTGTGGATGGGGAGATAACCCCAGCAGACTTTGATGTCCTTACACACGGTTCTCGGTCGGGATCTGTTAGGGTGTGAGCCCTAATGGGAGTCCACTAGTACACGGCGCCCTGGCTGGCCCGGCCCGCCCGCCCGCCCGCCCGCCGTCGCTTTGATAGGGGTTCGATACCCGCCGCTCTGCGAGTGTGTTGCCAGGCTTATGCTAGGCAGGGATTGTGTTCACGTAAAGACATAGCCTAAAACGCTGGTATAAACGATACGGTTGATTTCTTTGCTTGTTTGATTAGCATTTATTGATTTGTTTTATTTGGATAATGTGTTATGAATTGATTAAGTTCTATAATATTATTATTTATTACCTATTTTCCTTAGAAATGACGGAGGACACATTAACACACGTTCATTTTGATATTATGAATGTCCACTCAGCCTCGTGGCTGAGTGGACAGCGCTTGGGGTCGTAGTCCTAATGCCCGGGTTGGATTCTTAGCCTAGGCGGAAACAT
>WNGS01021236.1:5408-30619 GCA_020271785.1 Procambarus virginalis | reverse complement strand
TTGATTATAATACTTTACCATATGTAAAAAAAAATTTGTAACTATTTGTCAGTCCCATTCCCTCTCTGCCTAACTGCCTGCCTGCTTAAACTTGTCCACTCAATATGCTGTTGAATTCCTATCTCCAGAATCACTTACCGTTAATTCGTACATTATTAAACAAATGAAGGTTAAACAGAATTCATATTTCAGGCACCTACTTTCCTTCTAACATGAATCACAATAACTAATACTCTCAGCTCAGTCCCAAACACTTTTCTTATTCTTTCCTAAGCACCTCACCATATATAACCTATCTCAAAAAATTAAGTTTAAATACCTAACTGCCAACCCTCCCTTTCTCCTCCCCCCAACAACCCATGATGACCCAAGGGAGGACCCCTGGACCCCCACCTACCAACAACATCCCCCCCAACGGTGGCCACCATATCCCAACAACCCCCAACGTAACCCCCCCCCCCAACTTCCGTCAAACAGAGAAAATGGCGGCGATAACGTTATATTTACCCAGCCAAACCGTTCCCTTCATTTGGACACACAACACTAAATATTAATTAATACACACTATTAAACATACACATGTCAGTTAGCCTAAATTCTCCTATATTCATTCATGACACTGCTTCACTGGACTGCAACCTCATCGAATAACGCTGCCATGTATTTCTAAATGTCAACACAAACTCTCAACTTCACATGTCAATCATTGCAATTGTTTAAATAGACACTAACTAACCCTGCTTGCTCCGAGGTATAAATACAGGTGCCAAATTTGATTCAGAAGGCAACTCCAGCGTAGCCTAGTCGGATAGAACATGTTCTTAATCCGGATAGACCTGCGTTCGAGTCTGTCGCAACGGTTGCAACTACAGGGCACAGATAGATTTCTGTGATGTCCTCTCCTGTAGGAGCATCAGTTTCGATAGATTCTCTGGATAGCCAAAGATTGATTGACTGACCCCTTGGAATGTGGGAAAGGTTAAAGTCCGGGGGCCCACGGACGGATACCTGGATCCATTGACCTCGGGCAGGTCTTTCAATTCACCTGGATTTCAGGTGGGGAGAAGGGAGGCAATTTGAGGGGACACAAATGGCTTCCTGGACCCAGACCCCATGGATACACGTGTCCGTGTATCCTTGGATACATGTCCGTGTATCTCAGACAATAATATATAGTCACACGGATTGATCACACGGATACATTTCCGTGTGATACGTAAATCCGTGTGATACGGGATTCGAACCTAGGTGGGTGAGGATAAGGGAGGCAATTTGAGGGGACACAAATGGTTTCCTGGACCCAGAACCCCATGGATTCCCCGTGGATAACACTAAACATAATAAGGTTAAGAAAACCTTAGATACACGGACATGGATATATACATCATGTATATATCCGTATATGGATATCCATGTATCAATGGATATCTGTGAATCTGTAAATCTGTGTTCGTATCTGTGAATACGATCTGTGAATACGGAATGGAGGGAGGGAGAGAGGGAAGGTATAATTAAATTACAATTACGAATTTATTTAATTGATAAATTAAATCAATTATTAAATATTAAATATAAAAATTAACCCTGCTTGCTCCGAGGTATAAATACAGGTATAAAAATGCTCCTAGTTAAATCTAGGATTTAAGTCTAGATTTAAATGGAGTATTTTATTTTATATTTTATTTTATATTTTATTTATATTTTTTTATATTGACTTTATATATAAATTTTATAAATTTTAATAAATTTAAATGGATTGTCACATGAATGACTTGATGCTTCTCGACTCACAATCGGGGATTCAATGGTTCGAATCCCGGTCGGGCAGTGGTGTAATTACTGGTAGCGTGTCCTTTCAGCTAATGCCTTTATTCACCTAGCAGTAAATAGGTATCTAGGAGTTAGTAAGCTACTTGCATCCTGGTGAGTGAGTGAGGGTTAGTCACTAGTTGGACCTTGTGGGGTAGATGTTATAAGCCTAACATGTGTATTTATAAATTGCCTGCCCCCCGACTCAATGATGTTTTGATTATATGAAGCCTAAGAGATCATATCCAACATCCTTTCACCTAATGCCTCTATTCACCTAGCACTAAATAGTTATCTAGGAGTTAGTTATAATTATAAGCCTAACAAGTGTATGTATAAACTGCCTGTCCCCCAACTCAATGATGTTACATGTATTGACTAAATGAAGCCTAAGAGAGCATATCCAAGGCAATTTGAGTTTAGTCATTTATGCTTTGAAGAGGTTTGATTTGGTTCTTTAGTTACCGGTAAGTGGGTGACATTTGTATGCAATTTGTGCGAGATCAATGGCATCCAACATTTCCATTTTGGAGCAACAGTCCATTTTATGTTGGTTTGAATAAATAGTCGCTATAAGCACTATCATTAATGGAGAATTGGGTGGCATGTGTGATTATCCTCCGCCTCAGATACCATTATCTTGACTTACTCACTCACTGACATGTGATTGGTTACCACTTGTATGCAATAGCATCGGCCATACTACCTTGAGATACTACCTTGAGAACACTGCTTCTCACCCCATCTTCCAAGTTAACCAACGTTGACTTTGGTTAGTACTCGGATGGGTGACCTGCCAGGGAACACCAACTGCTGCTGCTGCTGATGGTATTCATATTTTGGCAGTCTCCTTGGGCCAGTGTGTGTGTATGTACTCACCTAGTTGTACTCACCTAGTTGTGCTTGCGGGGGTTGAGCTCTGGCTCTTTGGTCCCGCCTCTCAACCGTCAATCAACAGGTGTACAGTTTCCTGAGCCTATTGGGCTCTATCATATCTACACTTGAAACTGTGTATGGAGTCAGCCTCCACCACATCGCTTCCTAATGCATTCCATTTGTCAACCACTCTGACACTAAAAAAGTTCTTTCTAATATCTCTGTGGCTCATTTGGGCACTCAGTTTCCACCTGTGTCCCCTAGTGCGTGTGCCCCTTGTGTTAAACAGCCTGTCTTTATCAACCCTGTCGATTCCCCTGAGAATCTTGAATGTGGTGATCATGTCCCCCCTAACTCTTCTGTCTTCCAACGAAGTGAGGTTTAATTCCTGCAGTCGCTCCTCGTAGCTCATACCTCTCAGCTCGGGTACTAGTCTGGTGGCAAACCTTTGAACCTTTTCCAGTTTAGTCTTATGCTTGACTAGATAGGGACTCCATGCTGGAGCCGCATACTCCAGGATTGGTCTGACATATGTGGTATATAATGTTCTGAAAGATTCCTTACACAAGTTTCTAAAGGCCGTTCTTATGTTAGCCAACCTGGCATATGCTGCTGATGTTATCCTCTTGATATGAGCTTCAGGGGACAGGTCTGGCGTGATATCAACCCCCAGGTCTTTCTCTCTCTCTGACTCTTGAAGTATTTCATCTCCCAAATGATACCTTGTATCTGGTCTCCTGCTTCCTACCCCTATCTTCATTACATTACATTTGCTTGGGTTAAACTCTAACAGCCATTTGTTCGACCATTCCTGCAGCTTGTCCAGGTCTCCTGCGTGTGTGTGTGTGTGTGTGTGTGTGTGTGTGTGTGTGTATGTAAGTATGTATGTATGTATGTATGTATGTATGTATGTATGTATGTATTATGTATGTATGTTTGTATGTATGTATGTATGTATGTATGTATGTATGTGTGTATGTATGTATGTATGTATGTATGTATGTATGTATGTATGTATGTATGTATGTATGTATGTATGTATGTATGTATGTATGTATGTATGTACGTACGTATGTATGTATACGTGTATGTATGTGTGTATGTGTGTGTGCAAGAATGTCGCACATTGAAATGCGTACATGTGATTATAATACTTTACCATATGTAAAAAAAAATTGTAACTATTTGTCAGTCCATTCCCTCTCTGCCTAACTGCCTGCCTGCTTAAACTTGTCCACTCAATATGCTGTTGAATTCCTATCTCGAGAAATCACTTTCCGTTAATTCGTACATTATTAAACAAATGAAGTGGTTAACAAGAATTTTCATATTTCAGGCACCTACTTTCCTTCTAACATGAATCACAATAACTAATACTCTCAGCTCAGTCCCAAACACTTTTCTTATTCTTTCCTAAACACCTCACCATATATAACCTATCTCAAAAAATTAAGTTCAAATACCTAACTGCCAACCCTCCCTTTCTCCTCCCCCCAACAACCCATGATGACCCAAGGGAGAACCCCTGGACCCCCACCAACCAACAACATCCCCCCCAACGGTGGCCACCATATCCCAACAACCCCCAACGTAACCCCCCCCCCCCAACTTCCCGTCAAACAGAGAAAATGGCGGCGATAACGTTATATTTACCCAGCCAAACCGTTCCCTTCATTTGGACACACAACACTAAATATTAATTAATACACACTATTAACATACACATGTCAGTTAGCCTAAATTCTCCTATATTCATTCATGACACTGCTTCACTGGACTGCAACCTCATCGAATAACGCTGCCATGTATTTCAAAATGTCAACACAAACTCTCAACTTCACATGTCAATCATTGCAATTGTTTAAATTAGACACTAACTAACCCTGCTTGCTCCGAGGTATAAATACAGGTGCCAAATTTGATTCAGAAGGCAACTCCAGCGTAGCCTAGTCGGATAGAACATGTTCTTAATCCGGATAGACCTGCGTTCGAGTCTGTCGCAACGGTTGCAACTACAGGGCACAGATAGATTTCTGTGATGTCCTCTCCTGTAGGAGCATCAGTTTCGATAGATTCTCTGGATAGCCAAAGATTGATTGACTGACCCCTTGGAATGTGGGAAAGGTTAAAGTCCGGGGGCCCACGGACGGATACCTGGATCCATTGACCTCGGGCAGGTCTTTCAATTCACCTGGATTTCAGGTGGGGAGAAGGGAGGCAATTTGAGGGGACACAAATGGCTTCCTGGACCCAGAACCCCATGGATACACGTGTCCGTGTATCCTTGGATACATGTCCGTGTATCTCAGACAATAATATATAGTCACACGGATTGATCACACGGATCATTTCCGTGTGATACGTAAATCCGTGTGATACGGGATTCGAACCTAGGTGGGTGAGGATAAGGGAGGCAATTTGAGGGGACACAAATGGTTTCCTGGACCCAGAACCCCATGGATAACACTAAACATAATAAGGTTAAGAAAACCTTAGATACACACATGTGATATCCATGTATCAATGGATATCTGTGATCTGTAAATCTGTGTTCGTATCTGTGAATACGATCTGTGAATACGGAAGGGAGGGAGGGAGAGAGGGAAGGTATAATAAATTACANAATACACACTATTAAACATACACATGTCAGTTAGCCTAAATTCTCCTATATTCATTCATGACACTGCTTCACTGGACTGCAACCTCATCGAATAACGCTGCCATGTATTTCTAAATGTCAACACAAACTCTCAACTTCACATGTCAATCATTGCAATTGTTTAAAAATAGACACTAAGTAAACCTGCTTGCTCCGAGGTATAAATACAGGTGCCAAATTTGATTCAGAAGGCAACTCCAGCGTAGCCTAGTCGGATAGAACATGTTCTTAATCCGGATAGACCTGCGTTCGAGTCTGTCGCAACGGTTGCAACTACAGGGCACAGATAGATTTCTGTGATGTCCTCTCCTGTAGGAGCATCAGTTTCGATAGATTCTCTGGATAGCCAAAGATTGATTGACTGACCCCTTGGAATGTGGGAAAGGTTAAACTCCGGGGGCCCACGGACGGATACCTGGATCCATTGACCTCGGGCAGGTCTTTCAATTCACCTGGATTTCAGGTGGGGAGAAGGGAGGCAATTTGAGGGGACACAAATGGCTTCCTGGACCCAGAACCCCATGGATACACGTGTCCGTGTATCCTTGGATACATGTCCGTGTATCTCAGACAATAATATATAGTCACACGGATTGATCACACGGATACATTTCCGTGTGATACGTAAATCCGTGTGATACGGGATTCGAACCTAGGTGGGTGAGGATAAGGGAGGCAATTTGAGGGGACACAAATGGCTTCCTGGACCCAGAACCCCATGGATTCCCCGTGGATAACACTAAACATAATAAGGTTAAGGAAACCTTAGATACACGGACATGGATATATACATCCATGTATATATCCGTATATGGATATCCATGTATCAATGGATATCTGTGAATCTGTAAATCTGTGTTCGTATCTGTGAATACGATCTGTGAATACGTATCTGTGAATACGGAAGGGAGGGAGGGAGAGAGGGAAGGTATAATTAAATTACAATTACGAATTTATTTAATTGATAAATTAAATTAATTATTAAATATTAAATATAAAAAATTAACCCTGCTTGCTCCGAGGTATAAATACAGGTATAAAAATGCTCCTAGTTAAATCTAGGATTTAAGTCTAGATTTAAATGGAGTATTTTATTTTATATTTTATTTATATTTTATTTATATTTATTTATATTGACTTTATATATAAATTTTATAAATTTTAATAAATTTAAATGGATTGTAACATGAATGACTTGATGCTTCTCGACTCACAATCGGGGATTCAATGGTTCGAATCCCGGTCGGGCAGTGGTGTAATTACTGGTAGCGTGTCCTTTCAGCTAATGCCTCTATTCACCTAGCAGTAAATAGGTATCTAGGAGTTAGTAAGCTACTTGCATCCTGGTGAGTGAGTGAGGGTTAGTCACTAGTTGGACCTTGTGGGGTAGATGTTATAAGCCTAACATGTGTATTTATAAATTGCCTGCCCCCCGACTCAATGATGTTTTGATTATATGAAGCCTAAGAGATCATATCCAACATCCTTTCACCTAATGCCTCTATTCACCTAGCACTAAATAGTTATCTAGGAGTTAGTTATAATTATAAGCCTAACAAGTGTATATATAAACTGCCTGTCCCCCAACTCAATGATGTTACATGTATTGACTAAATGAAGCCTAAGAGAGCATATCCAAGGCAATTTGAGTTTAGTCATTTATGCTTTGAAGAGGTTTGATTTGGTTCTTTAGTTACCGGTAAGTGGGTGACATTTGTATGCAATTTGTGCGAGATCAATGGCATCCCAACATTTCCATTTTGGAGCAACAGTCCATTTTATGTTGGTTTGAATAAATAGTCGCTATAAGCACTATCATTAATGGAGAATTGGGTGGCATGTGTGATTATCCTCCGCCTCAGATACCATTATCTTGACTTACTCACTCACTGACATGTGATTGGTTACCACTTGTATGCAATAGCAACGGCCATACTACCTTGAGATACTACCTTGAGAACACTGCTTCTCACCCCATCTTCCAAGTTAACCAACGTTGACTTTGGTTAGTACTTGGATGGGTGACCTGCCAGGGAACACCAACTGCTGCTGCTGCTGATGGTATTCATATTTTGGCAGTCTCCTTGGGCCAGTGTGTGTGTATGTGTGTGTGTGTGTGTGTGTGTGTGTGTGTGTGTGTGTGTGTGTGTGTGTGTGTGTGTGTGTGTGTGTGTGTGTGTGTGTGTGTGTGTGTGTGTATGTGTATGTATGTATGTATGTATGTATGTGTATGTATGTATGTATGTATGTATGTATGTATGTATGTATGTATGTATGTATGTGTGTATGTATGTATGTATGTATGTATGTATGTATGTATGTATGTATGTATATATGTATGTATGTATGTATGTATGTATGTATGTATGTATGTATGTATGTATGTATGTATGTATGTATGTATGTATGTACGTACGTATGTATGTATACGTGTATGTATGTGTGTATGTGTGTGTGCAAGAATGTCGCACATTGAAATGCGTACATGTGATTATAATACTTTACCATATGTAAAAAAAAATTTGTAACTATTTGTCAGTCCATTCCCTCTCTGCCTAACTGCCTGCCTGCTTAAACTTGTCCACTCAATATGCTGTTGAATTCCTATCTCCAGAAATCACTTACCGTTAATTCGTACATTATTAATCAAATGAAGTGGTTAACAAGAATTTTCATATTTCAGGCACCTAATTTCCTTCTAACATGAATCACAATAACTAATACTCTCAGCTCAGTCCCAAACACTTTTCTTATTCTTTCCTAAACACCTCACCATATATAACCTATCTCAAAAAATTAAGTTTAAATACCTAACTGCCAACCCTCCCTTTCTCCTCCCCCCAACAACCCATGATGACCCAAGGGAGGACCCCTGGACCCCCACCTACCAACAACATCCCCCCCAACGGTGGCCACCATATCCCAACAACCCCCAACGTAACCCCCCCCCAACTTCCCGTCAGAGAAAATGGCGGCGATATCGTTATATTTACCCAGCCAAACCGTTCCCTTCATTTGGACACACAACACTAAATATTAATTAATACACACTATTAAACATACACATGTCAGTTAGCCTAAATTCTCCTATATTCATTCATGACACTGCTTCACTGGACTGCAACCTCATCGAATAACGCTGCCATGTATTTCTAAATGTCAACACAAACTCTCAACTTCACATGTCAATCATTGCAATTGTTTAAAAATAGACACTAACTAACCCTGCTTGCTCCGAGGTATAAATACAGGTGCCAAATTTGATTCAGAAGGCAACTCCAGCGTAGCCTAGTCGGATAGAACATGTTCTTAATCCGGATAGACCTGCGTTCGAGTCTGTCGCAACGGTTGCAACTACAGGGCACAGATAGATTTCTGTGATGTCCTCTCCTGTAGGAGCATCAGTTTCGATAGATTCTCTGGATAGCCAAAGATTGATTGACTGACCCCTTGGAATGTGGGAAAGGTTAAAGTCCGGGGGCCCACGGACGGATACCTGGATCCATTGACCTCGGGCAGGTCTTTCAATTCACCTGGATTTCAGGTGGGGAGAAGGGAGGCAATTTGAGGGGACACAAATGGCTTCCTGGACCCAGAACCCCATGGATACACGTGTCCGTGTATCCTTGGATACATGTCCGTGTATCTCAGACAATAATATATAGTCACACGGATTGATCACACGGATACATTTCCGTGTGATACGTAAATCCGTGTGATACGGGATTCGAACCTAGGTGGGTGAGGATAAGGGAGGCAATTTGAGGGGACACAAATGGCTTCCTGGACCCAGAACCCCATGGATTCCCCGTGGATAACACTAAACATAATAAGGTTAAGAAAACCTTAGATACACGGACATGGATATATACATCCATGTATATATCCGTATATGGATATCCATGTATCAATGGATATCTGTGAATCTGTAAATCTGTGTTCGTATCTGTGAATACGATCTGTGAATACGTATCTGTGAATACGGAAGGGAGGGAGGGAGAGAGGGAAGGTATAATTAAATTACAATTACGAATTTATTTAATTGATAAATTAAATCAATTATTAAATATTAAATATAAAAAATTAACCCTGCTTGCTCCGAGGTATAAATACAGGTATAAAAATGCTCCTAGTTAAATCTAGGATTTAAGTCTAGATTTAAATGGAGTATTTTATTTTATATTTTATTTTATATTTTATTTATATTTTATTTATATTGACTTTATATATAAATTTTATAAATTTTAATAAATTTAAATGGATTGTAACATGAATGACTTGATGCTTCTCGACTCACAATCGGGGATTCAATGGTTCGAATCCCGGTCGGGCAGTGGTGTAATTACTGGTAGCGTGTCCTTTCAGCTAATGCCTCTATTCACCTAGCAGTAAATAGGTATCTAGGAGTTAGTAAGCTACTTGCATCCTGGTGAGTGAGTGAGGGTTAGTCACTAGTTGGACCTTGTGGGGTAGATGTTATAAGCCTAACATGTGTATTATAAATTGCCTGCCCCCCGACTCAATGATGTTTTGATTATATGAAGCCTAAGAGATCATATCCAACAAACTCAAAAAATCAATTAAATAATATACATGTGAACTCAGATTATTATGTTAAAAATTAAATATATATATATATATAAATATATATATATATATATATATATATATATATATATATATATATATATATATAATATATATATATATATATATATATGATTCCATAATTGATAATGTTGATTGATTAGGTGACGGTCAATCAGATTTACATATAATTGATTGACAGGCTACCAGCGGCGGCATAGATATATGGTCATCAGGGTTGACAGCTGACAGTTGACAGCTGACAACTGACAGTGGAAGGCTGAGCTGACGCCGAAAGGGGATGTATGAGTCGCTATTGATGCTCCTACGTCTTTGTTCACTCTGTCCTCGTAACTAATTCGTCGCATTTATTACGGAATCGTTATGAATGTGCTTATGGCGCCAGCAAGGCCCTGGAGTGTGCATACTGGCCCACTCGGAGCCCTGGAGTGTGCATACTGGCCCACTTGGAGCCCTGGAGTGTGCATACTGGCCCACTTGGAGCCCTGGAGTGTGCATACTGGCCCACTCGCAGCCCTGGAGTGTGCATACTGGCCCACTTGGAGCCCTGGAGTGTGCATACTGGCCACTCGCAGCCCTGGAGTGTGCATACTGGCCCACTCGCAGCCCTGGAGTGTGCATACTGGCCCCACTCGCAGCCCTGGAGTGTGCATACTGACCCACTCGCAGCCCTGGAGTGTGCATACTGGCCCACTCGCAGCCCTGGAGTGTGCATACTGGCCCACTCGCAGCCCTGGAGTGTGCATACTGGCCCACTCGCAGCCCTGGAGTGTGCATACTGACCCACTCGCAGCCCTGGAGTGTGCATACTGGCCCACTCGGAGCCCTGGAGTGTGCATACTGGCCCACTTGGAGCCTGGAGTGTGCATACTGGCCCACTGGAGCCCTGGAGTGTGCATACTGGCCCACTCGCAGCCCTGGAGTGTGCATACTGGCCCACTTGGAGCCCTGGAGTGTGCATACTGGCCCACTCGCACCCTGGAGTGTGCATACTGGCCACTCGCAGCCCTGGAGTGTGCATACTGGCCCACTCGCAGCCCTGGAGTGTGCATACTGGCCCACTCGCAGCCCTGGAGTGTGCATACTGACCCACTCGCAGCCCTGGAGTGTGCATACTGACCCACTCGCAGCCCTGGAGTGTGCATACTGACCCACTCGCAGCCCTGGAGTGTGCATACTGACCCACTCGCAGCCCTGGAGTGTGCATACTGGCTCACTCGCAGCCCTGGAGTGTGCATACTGCCGTCCACGGAGCCCTGGAGTGTGCATACTGCTGTCCGCTGAGCCCCGGCGGACTACAACGCTACCAGACAGCCGTGGGAAGAGCCCATCCACGCGAAGCGGGCTTTCCCAGCACGCCATTAGATGGCTAGAGGATAGCGAGTGTGGATGGGGAGATAACCCCAGCAGACTTTGATGTCCTTACACACGGGTTCTCGGTCGGATCTGTTAGGGTGTGAGCCCTAATGGGAGTCCACTAGTACACGGCGCCCTGGCTGGCCCGGCCCGCCCGCCCGCCCGCCCGCCGTCGCTTTGATAGGGGTTCGATACCCGCCGCTCTGCGAGTGTGTTGCCAGGCTTATGCTAGGCAGGGATGTGTGTTCACGTAAAGACATAGCCTAAAACGCTGGTATAAACGATACGGTTGATTTCTTTGCTTGTTTGATTAGCATTTATTGATTTGTTTTATTTGGATAATGTGTTATGAATTGATTAAGTTCTATAATATTATTATTTATTACCTATTTTCCTTAGAAATGACGGAGGACACATTAACACACGTTCATTTTGATATTATGAATGTCCACTCAGCCTCGTGGCTGAGTGGACAGCGCTTGGGGGTCGTAGTCCTAATTGCCCGGTTGGATTCTATANTCAACGTCACATGGCTTACTTATGATTTCACTGGCCTCACGATCAACATCTATATTCACAATACTCTCACAGTGACTTTTCACTGTACCAAAAGATTACTCTATTCTTATATATTTACTGTGAATGCACTCACTTGATCACTGAACTTTTCTTTATATTTATACTTCCTCTCACAGAGAATATCACTGGCAAACACTTCACGTATATGATATTATTCAGCACACAATTATGTCATATATAAATCAGTAATCAAAATTCAGGCATATATATATCAATAGATCAGAGATCAACACACAGGCATTTATATCGATAGAATGGAGATCACACACGGGCATTTATATTGATAGATTATAGAGATCAACACACGGCATTATATTGATAGATTATAGAGATCAACACACGGGCACTGATATCAATAGATTATAGAGATCAATCAACAGGCATTTATATCAATGGATTATAGAGATCAATACACCAATATCTGGTTTACTACCAATATATATATAATAATAATATCACAGATCAATAATAATAGTCACAGTAAACTCTCTGATGAATCTTGGTGCTTGCACACACCCACACATAGATATATATGTAAATTGATACTGTGAGCGCTCTGGGCAGCCTCACCACATACTGTGCTCTCTGTGACTTAAACTCAAGTGAGACTTGCTCACGACATACAAAATATACTGACAAGAATATATATAGCTAACTAAAGGGGAAATGGGAGGGAACTGTAAACACCTACTTCACCTATCCTAGGATGACAGTTGGGTTGTAGCTCCTGGTCCAGGCTCTCGCCTCGTTCATCCAGAAACACAAGCCCCACGCCTTAGGATGTCGCGTCTCGCCGCTTCTGTACACGGCAGGTCCGTGCTTCCCCTACAGTACGTCGCCGGGTTGAAGTCGGTCTCCTGGCCATCAACTTTCCTCCCAACTACGTCAGCCAGCCTACGTCTCGGCGGTCGTCGTACGTTTCCCAATTAGTCCTTATCACTGTACTCCCAGAGTAACTGCCTCTCACCACTACGAAGTCACTGAAGTTATCAGCCGTCCCGGACGACACACGCACAGCACCTGACTTCAGAGCACTTGAAGCTCACAACACTGTCAATTCCCTCGTCGTCTAGATATAATGCTAGGTATTTGGGAAGACTTCTCGACGTGCTTGCCTTCCAACTGTTGACTCGTAGGGTTCCACGAAGGTGGGGTTACTGTCAAACTTGACAGGATCGTCGATCACACGTTCAACCTGGTTGACAAGGCTGTCAACCCGGTTCACTCACGGTGGGTGGCCCGGCCACTAAGCTGCCTCTTATACTGGTGAACTGCCAACGACGACACACGTCGATGCCCGGCCCACTTCTTGCAACGCACCTGTCCCTGAGCACTTGTTGCTCAATATTTTGTCAATTCCTTATCTGAGCCTCATCTGGGTTGCAGGAAGACCTCACAGAGTGCGTGCCAACAACTGGAGACGCTTAAATCCACCGGAGTTCGGTAAATCCGTCACTCTGACAGGATGACCGATCGCGCGTCCTACCTCTCGGACGTGTCGTGAAAGACTGATATCGTCTGGCGCCAACACAGCCGGACCCGCCCTGCCCATGTGACGTCACTTTTCCAAAGTTGGTTTTCATTGGCTCCCAGTGCCATCTCGCTGACGGTGACCAATCTGGCGCCACTGACGTCACACAGTTTTGGCGGGAGAACAGACTTGCCAGCGCCATATTGGCTCCCTAAAGGGCCTATCCCACAGGACAAAATGTTACATTTTCTCAAATTTCTCGGCTCTCCGAGAATACTGTTCTCTCCCACACATGTTCACTTGTTGCCTGCAATGTAGAGAACGCTCGGGAATAGTGGACATGACTCTTACAGCAGGCGTGGGAGAATTAGAAGGGGGGGAACACCGTCACAGTATGTATGTATGTATGTATGTATGTATGTATGTATGTATGTATGTATGTATGTATGTATGTATGTATGTATGTATGTATGTATGTATGTATGTATGTATGTATGTATGTATGTATGTATGTATGTATGTATGTATGTATGTATGTATGTATGTATGTATGTATGTATGTACGTATGTATGTATACGTGTATGTATGTGTGTATGTGTGTGTGCAAGAATGTCGCACATTGAAATGCGTACATGTGATTATAATACTTTACCATATGTAAAAAAAAAATTGTAACTATTTGTCAGTCCATTCCCTCTCTGCCTAACTGCCTGCCTGCTTAAACTTGTCCACTCAATATGCTGTTGAATTCCTATCTCCAGAAATCACTTACCGTTAATTCGTACATTATTAAACAAATGAAGTGGTTAACAAGAATTTTCATATTTCAGGCACCTACTTTCCTTCTAACATGAATCACAATAACTAATACTCTCAGCTCAGTCCCAAACACTTTTCTTATTCTTTCCTAAACACCTCACCATATATAACCTATCTCAAAAAATTAAGTTTAAATACCTAACTGCCAACCCTCCCTTTCTCCTCCCCCCAACAACCCATGATGACCCAAGGGAGGACCCCTGGACCCCCACCTACCAACAACATCCCCCCCAACGGTGGCCACCATATCCCAACAACCCCCAACGTAACCCCCCCCCCCAACTTCCCGTCAAACAGAGAAAATGGCGGCGATAACGTTATATTTACCCAGCCAAACCGTTCCCTTCATTTGGACACACAACACTAAATATTAATTAATACACACTATTAAACATACACATGTCAGTTAGCCTAAATTCTCCTATATTCATTCATGACACTGCTTCACTGGACTGCAACCTCATCGAATAACGCTGCCATGTATTTCTAAATGTCAACACAAACTCTCAACTTCACATGTCAATCATTGCAATTGTTTAAATTAGACACTAACTAACCCTGCTTGCTCCGAGGTATAAATACAGGTGCCAAATTTGATTCAGAAGGCAACTCCAGCGTAGCCTAGTCGGATAGAACATGTTCTTAATCCGGATAGACCTGCGTTCGAGTCTGTCGCAACGGTTGCAACTACAGGGCACAGATAGATTTCTGTGATGTCCTCTCCTGTAGGAGCATCAGTTTCGATAGATTCTCTGGATAGCCAAAGATTGATTGACTGACCCCTTGGAATGTGGGAAAGGTTAAAGTCCGGGGGCCCACGGACGGATACCTGGATCCATTGACCTCGGGCAGGTCTTTCAATTCACCTGGATTTCAGGTGGGGAGAAGGGAGGCAATTTGAGGGGACACAAATGGCTTCCTGGACCCAGAACCCCATGGATACACGTGTCCGTGTATCCTTGGATACATGTCCGTGTATCTCAGACAATAATATATAGTCACACGGATTGATCACACGGATACATTTCCGTGTGATACGTAAATCCGTGTGATACGGGATTCGAACCTAGGTGGGTGAGGATAAGGGAGGCAATTTGAGGGGACACAAATGGTTTCCTGGACCCAGAACCCCATGGATTCCCCGTGGATAACACTAAACATAATAAGGTTAAGAAAACCTTAGATACACGGACATGGATATATACATCAATGTATATATCCGTATATGAATATCCATGTATCAATGGATATCTGTGAATCTGTAAATCTGTGTTCGTATCTGTGAATACGATCTGTGAATACGTATCTGTGAATACGGAAGGGAGGGAGGGAGAGAGGGAAGGTATAATTAAATTACAATTACGAATTTATTTAATTGATAAATTAAATCAATTATTAAATATTAAATATAAAAAATTAACCCTGCTTGCTCCGAGGTATAAATACAGGTATAAAAATGCTCCTAGTTAAATCTAGGATTTAAGTCTAGATTTAAATGGAGTATTTTATTTTATATTTTATTTTATATTTTATTTATATTTTTTATATTGACTTTATATATAAATTTTATAAATTTTAATAAATTTAAATGGATAGTAACATGAATGACTTGATGCTTCTCGACTCACAATCGGGGATTCAATGGTTCGAATCCCGGTCGGGCAGTGGTGTAATTACTGGTAGCGTGTCCTTTCAGCTAATGCCTTTATTCACCTAGCAGTAAATAGGTATCTAGGAGTTAGTAAGCTACTTGCATCCTGGTGAGTGAGTGAGTGAGGGTTAGTCACTAGTTGGACCTTGTGGGGTAGATGTTATAAGCCTAACATGTGTATTTATAAATTGCCTGCCCCCCGACTCAATGATGTTTTGATTATATGAAGCCTAAGAGATCATATCCAACATCCTTTCACCTAATGCCTCTATTCACCTAGCACTAAATAGTTATCTAGGAGTTAGTTATAATTATAAGCCTAACAAGTGTATGTATAAACTGCCTGTCCCCCAACTCAATGATGTTACATGTATTGACTAAATGAAGCCTAAGAGAGCATATCCAAGGCAATTTGAGTTTAGTCATTTATGCTTTGAAGAGGTTTGATTTGGTTCTTTAGTTACCGGTAAGTGGGTGACATTTGTATGCAATTTGTGCGAGATCAATGGCATCCCAACATTTCCATTTTGGAGCAACAGTCCATTTTATGTTGGTTTGAATAAATAGTCGCTATAAGCACTATCATTAATGGAGAATTGGGTGGCATGTGTGATTATCCTCCGCCTCAGATACCATTATCTTGACTTACTCACTCACTGACATGTGATTGGTTACCACTTGTATGCAATAGCATCGGCCATACTACCTTGAGATACTACCTTGAGAACACTGCTTCTCACCCCATCTTCCAAGTTAACCAACGTTGACTTTGGTTAGTACTCGGATGGGTGACCTGCCAGGGAACACCAACTGCTGCTGCTGCTGATGGTATTCATATTTTGGCAGTCTCCTTGGGCCAGTGTGTGTGTATGTATGTGTGTGTGTGTGTGTGTGTGTGTGTGTGTGTGTGTGTGTGTGTGTGTGTGTGTGTATGTATGTATGTATGTATGTATGTATGTATGTATGTATGTATGTATGTATGTATGTACGTATGTATTTATACGTGTATGTATGTGTGTATGTGTGTGTGTGTGTGTGTGTGTGTGTGTGTGTGTGTGTGTGTGTGTGTGTGTGTGTGTATGTATGTATGTATTGTCGGGGTTTCACGGTGTTCTCGTTAGAGAAGGGTTAAAGCAACAGTAGACTGGATCTCCTTTCCAGGTGGTTGCTCCAACAATAACCCTTACTCACCGTCGTTCGGCGGGTCTTCCCTCAATCCACTAGGCTCCACTGCTGGCCTCGGAGAGTACCCCAGTCGATCTCACAACCGGCCTTTAGATTATAAGATGAGTGGGTGCACAGATCGTTCCCTCAATCTGTGGCCCTCCCGACACCGAACTCTTACATAGCCTTCAAGGTCGCCAACTGGTTTTTTTTAGATGTCCAGTAACACTGCAGTGGTCAGGTGTAATTGTGGCAAGAGCAAATTCCAATAATGTGGTATCAGGCAGGTCACTCTACTTTATATCATAACACGGTCACAAGATAAATGGAGGGGATGATATCAAACACCAAAGAGTTTTGGTATTTTACTTAAAAGACAACGAGAAATATATATGCATCAATGTATCAGAATTAATATATGACAATCGCTCCATTCATAGCATAATATTCTAGAGCGCACCATATGTCAACATCGGCACGTGTCACCTGTCAGAATGCCAGCTGACCGGGCCCTCGCGATCGTGGGAACAGACTAGTACTTGTTTTCTAATTGTCGCGATCCCCGTTTATTTAACTTTTTCCAAAACACTATTCAACGTTCACATGGCTTACTTATGATTTCACTGGCCTCACGATCAACATCTATATTCACAATACTCTCACAGTGACTTTTCACTGTACCAAAAGATTACTCTATTCTTAATAATATTTACTGTGAATGCACTCACTTGATCACTGAACTTTTCTTTATATTTATACTTCCTCTCACAGAGATATCACTGGCAAACACTTCACGTATATGATATTATTCAGCACACAATTATGTCATATATAAATCAGTAATCAAACTTCAGGCATATATATATCAATAGATCATAGAGATCAACACACAGGCATTTATATCGATAGATTATGGAGATCAACACACGGGCATTTATATTGATAGATTATAGAGATCAACACACGGCATTTATATTGATAGATTATAGAGATCAACACACGGGCACTGATATCAATAGATTATAGAGATCAATCAACAGGCATTTATATCAATGGATTATAGAGATCAATACACCAATATCTGGTTTACTACCAATATATATAATAATAATAATCACAGATCAATAATAATAGTCACAGTAAACTCTCTGATGAATCTTGGTGCTTGCACACACCCACACATAGATATATATGTAAATTGATACTGTGAGCGCTCTGGGCAGCCTCACCACATACTGTGCTCTCTGTGACTTAAACTCAAGTGAGACTTGCTCACGACATACAAAATATACTGACAAGAATATATATAGCTAACTAAAGGGGAAATGGGAGGGAACTGTAAACACCTACTTCACCTATCCTAGGATGACAGTTGGGTTGTAGCTCCTGGTCCAGGCTCTCGCCTCGTTCATCCAGAAACACAAGCCCACGCCTTAGGATGTCGCGTCTCGCCGCTTCTGTACACAGCAGGTCCGTGCTTCCCCTACAGTACGTCGCCGGGTTGAAGTCGGTCTCCTGGCCGTCAACTTTCCTCCCAACTACGTCAGCCAGCCTACGTCTCGGCGGTCGTCGTACGTTTCCCAATTAGTCCTTGTCACTGTACTCCCAGAGTAACTGCCTCTCACCACTACGAAGTCACTGAAGTTATCAGCCGTCCCGGACGACACACGCACAGCACCCGACTTCAGAGCACTTGAAGCTCACAACACTGTCAATTCCCTCGTCGTCTAGATATATGCTAGGTATTTGGGAAGACTTCTCGACGTGCTTGCATCCAACTGTTGACTCGTAGGGTTCCACGAAGGTGGGGTTACTGTCAAACTTGACAGGATCGTCGATCACACGTTCAACCTGGTTGACAAGGCTGTCAACCCGGTTCACTCACGGTGGGTGGCCCGGCCACTAAGCTGCCTCTTATACTGGTGAACTGCCAACGACGACACACGTCGATGCCCGGCCCACTTCTTGCAACGCACCTGTCCCTGAGCACTTGTTGCTCAATATTTTGTCAATTCCTTATCTGAGCCACATCTGGGTTGCAGGAAGACCTCACAGAGTGCGTGCCAACAACTGGAGACGCTTAAATCCACCGGAGTTCGGTAAATCCGTCACTCTGACAGGATGACCGATCGCGCGTCCTACCTCTCGGACGTGTCGTGAAAGACTGATATCGTCTGGCGCCAACACGGGCGGACCCCCCTGCCCATGTGACGTCACTTTTCCAAAGTTGGTTTTCATTGGCTCCCAGTGCCATGTCGCTGACGGTGACCAATCTGGCGCCACTGACGTCACACAGTTTTGGCGGGAGAACAGACTTGCCAGCGCCATATTGGCTCCCTAAAGGGCCTATCCCACAGGACAAAATGTTACATTTTCTCAAATTTCTCGGCTCTTCGAGAATACTGTTCTCTCCCACACATGTTCACTTGTTGCCTGCAATGTAGAGAACGCTCGGGAATAGTGGACATGACTCTTACAGCAGGCGTGGGAGAATTAGAAGGGGGGAACACCGTCACAGTATGTATGTATGTATGTATGTATGTATGTATGTATGTATGTATGTATGTATGTATGTATGTATGTATGTATGTATGTGTATGTATGTATGTATGTATGTATGTATGTATGTATGTATGTATGTATGTATGTATGTATGTATGTATGTATGTATGTATGTATGTACGTACGTATGTATGTATACGTGTATGTATGTGTGTATGTGTGTGTGCAAGAATGTCGCACATTGAAATGCGTACATGTGATTATAATACTTTACCATATGTAAAAAAAAATTGTAACTATTTGTCAGTCCATTCCCTCTCTGCCTAACTGCCTGCCTGCTTAAACTTGTCCACTCAATATGCTGTTGAATTCCTATCTCCAGAAATCACTTACCGTTAATTCGTACATTATTAAACAAATGAAGTGGTTAACAAGAATTTTCATATTTCAGGCACCTACTTTCCTTCTAACATGAATCACAATAACTAATACTCTCAGCTCAGTCCCAAACACTTTTCTTATTCTTTCCTAAACACCTCACCATATATAACCTATCTCAAAAAATTAAGTTTAAATACCTAACTGCCAACCCTCCCTTTCTCCTCCCCCCAACAACCCATGATGACCCAAGGGAGGACCCCTGGACCCCCACCTACCAACAACATCCCCCCCAACGGTGGCCACCATATCCCAACAACCCCCAACGTAACCCCCCCCCCCCAACTTCCCGTCAAACAGAGAAAATGGCGGCGATAACGTTATATTTACCCAGCCAAACCGTTCCCTTCATTTGGACACACAACACTAAATATTAATTAATACACACTATTAAACATACACATGTCAGTTAGCCTAAATTCTCCTATATTCATTCATGACACTGCTTCACTGGACTGCAACCTCATCGAATAACGCTGCCATGTATTTCTAAATGTCAACACAAACTCTCAACTTCACATGTCAATCATTGCAATTGTTTAAATTAGACACTAACTAACCCTGCTTGCTCCGAGGTATAAATACAGGTGCCAAATTTGATTCAGAAGGCAACTCCAGCGTAGCCTAGTCGGATAGAACATGTTCTTAATCCGGATAGACCTGCGTTCGAGTCTGTCGCAACGGTTGCAACTACAGGGCACAGATAGATTTCTGTGATGTCCTCTCCTGTAGGAGCATCAGTTTCGATAGATTCTCTGGATAGCCAAAGATTGATTGACTGACCCCTTGGAATGTGGGAAAGGTTAAAGTCCGGGGGCCCACGGACGGATACCTGGATCCATTGACCTCGGGCAGGTCTTTCAATTCACCTGGATTTCAGGTGGGGAGAAGGGAGGCAATTTGAGGGGACACAAATGGCTTCCTGGACCCAGAACCCCATGGATACACGTGTCCGTGTATCCTTGGATACATGTCCGTGTATCTCAGACAATAATATATAGTCACACGGATTGATCACACGGATACATTTCCGTGTGATACGTAAATCCGTGTGATACGGGATTCGAACCTAGGTGGGTGAGGATAAGGGAGGCAATTTGAGGGGACACAAATGGTTTCCTGGACCCAGAACCCCATGGATAACACTAAACATAATAAGGTTAAGAAAACCTTAGATACACAGACATGGATATCCATGTATCAATGGATATCTGTGAATCTGTAAATCTGTGTTCGTATCTGTGAATACGATCTGTGAATACGGAAGGGAGGGAGGGAGAGAGGGAAGGTATAATTAAATTACAATTACGAATTTATTTAATTGATAAATTAAATCAATTATTAAATATTAAATATAAAAAATTAACCCTGCTTGCTCCGAGGTATAAATACAGGTATAAAAATGCTCCTAGTTAAATCTAGGATTTAAGTCTAGATTTAAATGGAGTATTTTATTTTATATTTTATTTTATATTTTATTTATATTTTTTTTATATTGACTTTATATATAAATTTTATAAATTTTAATAAATTTAAATGGATTGTCACATGAATGACTTGATGCTTCTCGACTCACAATCGGGGATTCAATGGTTCGAATCCCGGTCGGGCAGTGGTGTAATTACTGGTAGCGTGTCCTTTCAGCTAATGCCTTTATTCACCTAGCAGTAAATAGGTATCTAGGAGTTAGTAAGCTACTTGCATCCTGGTGAGTGAGTGAGGGTTAGTCACTAGTTGGACCTTGTGGGGTAGATGTTATAAGCCTAACATGTGTATTTATAAATTGCCTGCCCCCCGACTCAATGATGTTTTGATTATATGAAGCCTAAGAGATCATATCCAACATCCTTTCACCTAATGCCTCTATTCACCTAGCACTAAATAGTTATCTAGGAGTTAGTTATAATTATAAGCCTAACAAGTGTATGTATAAACTGCCTGTCCCCCAACTCAATGATGTTACATGTATTGACTAAATGAAGCCTAAGAGAGCATATCCAAGGCAATTTGAGTTTAGTCATTTATGCTTTGAAGAGGTTTGATTTGGTTCTTTAGTTACCGGTAAGTGGGTGACATTTGTATGCAATTTGTGCGAGATCAATGGCATCCCAACATTTCCATTTTGGAGCAACAGTCCATTTTATGTTGGTTTGAATAAATAGTCGCTATAAGCACTATCATTAATGGAGAATTGGGTGGCATGTGTGATTATCCTCCGCCTCAGATACCATTATCTTGACTTACTCACTCACTGACATGTGATTGGTTACCACTTGTATGCAATAGCATCGGCCATACTACCTTGAGATACTACCTTGAGAACACTGCTTCTCACCCCATCTTCCAAGTTAACCAACGTTGACTTTGGTTAGTACTCGGATGGGTGACCTGCCAGGGAACACCAACTGCTGCTGCTGCTGATGGTATTCATATTTTGGCAGTCTCCTTGGGCCAGTGTGTGTATGTATGTGTGGTGTGTGTGTGTGTGTGTGTGTGTGTGTGTGTGGTGTGTGTGTGTGTGTGTGTGTGTGTGTGTGTGTGTGTGTGTGTGTGTACTCACCTAGTTGTACTCACCTAGTTGTGCTTGCGGGGGTTGAGCTCTGGCTCTTTGGTCCCGCCTCTCAACCGTCAATCAACAGGTGTACAGTTTCCTGAGCCTAATGGGCTCTATCATATCTACATTTGAAACTGTGTATGGAGTCAGCCTCCACCACATCGCTTCCTAATGCATTCCATTTGTCAACCACTCTGACACTAAAAAAGTTCTTTCTAATATCTCTGTGGCTCATTTGGGCACTCAGCTTCCACCTGTGTCCCCTAGTGCGTGTGCCCTTGTGTTAAACAGCCTGTCTTTATCAACCCTGTCGATTCCCCTGAGAATCTTGAATGTGGTGATCATGTCCCCCCTAACTCTTCTGTCTTCCAACGAAGTGAGGTTTAATTCCTGCAGTCGCTCCTCGTAGCTCATACCTCTCAGCTCGGGTACTAGTCTGGTGGCAAACCTTTGAACCTTTTCCAGTTTAGTCTTATGCTTGACTAGATAGGGACTCCATGCTGGAGCCGCATACTCCAGGATTGGTCTGACATATGTGGTATATAATGTTCTGAAAGATTCCTTACACAAGTTTCTAAAGGCCGTTCTTATGTTAGCCAACCTGGCATATGCTGCTGATGTTATCCTCTTGATATGAGCTTCAGGGGACAGGTCTGGCGTGATATCAACCCCCAGGTCTTTCTCTCTCTCTGACTCTTGAAGTATTTCATCTCCCAAATGATACCTTGTATCTGGTCTCCTGCTTCCTACCCTATCTTCATTACATTACATTTGCTTGGGTTAAACTCTAACAGCCATTTGTTCGACCATTCCTGCAGCTTGTCCAGGTCTCCTGCGTGTGTGTGTGGTGTGTGTGTGTGTGTGTTGTAAGTATGTATGTTGTATGTATGTATGTATGTATGTATGTATGTATGTATTATGTATGTATGTATGTATGTATGTATGTATGTATGTATGTGTGTATGTATGTATGTGTGTATGTATGTATGTATGTATGTATGTATGTAGTTGTATGTATGTTGTATGTATGTATGTATGTATGTATGTATGTATGTACGTACGTATGTATGTATACGTGTATGTATGTGTGTATGTGTGTGTGCAAGAATGTCGCAATTGAAATGCGTACATGTGATTATAATACTTTACCATATGTAAAAAAAAATTTGTAACTATTTGTCAGTCCATTCCCTCTCTGCCTAACTGCCTGCCTGCTTAAACTTGTCCACTCAATATGCTGTTGATTCCTATCTCGAGAAATCACTTTCCGTAATTCGTACATTATTAAACAAATGAAGTGGTTAACAAGAATTTTCATATTTCAGGCACCTACTTTCCTTCTAACATGAATCACAACAACTAACTATACTCTCAGCTCAGTCCCAAACACTTTTCTTATTCTTTCCTAAACACCTCACCATATATAACCTATCTCAAAAAATTAAGTTCAAAATACCTAACTGCCAACCCTCCCTTTCCTCCTCCCCCAACAACCCATGATGACCCAAGGGAGAACCCTGGACCCCCACCAACCAACAACATCCCCCCCACGGTGGCCACCATATCCCACAACCCCCAACGTAAAACCCCCCCCCCCAACTTCCCGTCAAACAGAGAAAATGGCGGCGATAACGTTATATTTACCCAGCCAAACCGTTTCCTTCATTTGGACACACAACACTAAATATTAATTAATACACACTATTAAACATACACATGTCAGTTAGCCTAAATTCTCCTATATTCATTCATGACACTGCTTCACTGGACTGCAACCTCATCGAATAACGCTGCCATGTATTTCTAAATGTCAACACAAACTCTCAACTTCACATGTCAATCATTGCAATTGTTTAAATTAGACACTAACTAACCCTGCTTGCTCCGAGGTATAAATACAGGTGCCAAATTTGATTCAGAAGGCAACTCCAGCGTAGCCTAGTCGGATAGAACATGTTCATAATCCGGATAGACCTGCGTTCGAGTCTGTCGCAACGGTTGCAACTACAGGGCACAGATAGATTTCTGTGATGTCCTCTCCTGTAGGAGCATCAGTTTCGATAGATTCTCTGGATAGCCAAAGATTGATTGACTGACCCCTTGGAATGTGGGAAAGGTTAGTATCCGTCCGGGGGCCCACGGACGGATACCTGGATCCATTGACCTCGGGCAGGTCTTTCAATTCACCTGGATTTCAGGTGGGGAGAAGGGAGGCAATTTGAGGGGACACAAATGGCTTCCTGGACCCAGAAACCCATGGATACACGTGTCCGTGTATCCTTGGACAGTCCGTGTATCTCAGACAATAATATATAGTCACACGGATTGATCACACGGATACATTTCCGTGTGATACGTAAATCCGTGTGATACGGGATTCGAACCTAGGTGGGTGAGGATAAGGGAGGCAATTTGAGGGGACACAAATGGCTTCCTGGACCCAGAACCCCATGGATTCCCCGTAGATAAACATAATAAGGTTAAGAAAACCTTAAAGATACACGGACATGGATATATACATCCATGTATATATCCGTATATGGATATCCATGTATCAATGGATATCTGTGAATCTGTAAATCTGTGTTCGTATCTGTGAATACGATCTGTGAATACGTATCTGTGAATACGGAGGGAGGGGGAGGGAGGGAGAGGAAGGTATAATTAAATTACAATTACGAATTTATTTAATTGATAAATTAAATCAATTTCAAAATATTA
>WNGS01021219.1:0-17274 GCA_020271785.1 Procambarus virginalis | reverse complement strand
AAAAAAAAACATTATTAATTTGTTTTGAAAATCTATGAACACAGTCCTTGCCACACTTTTTTGTTACTTTTTTGTTGTTACCTCTAACAATAGAGAGGCCCTTACTCAGGACTGTTTTTGTTCTTGTTAGACCTATTCTGTAACCACGTTAGCTTTTACTTTGCTCTCCATTTTATTGTCCTCTGCCTGGGTATCCTCCTCCCGCTTTGCTGCCTGTGGAGTTCCATCCTCTGTTTTCTCTTTCGGCTGTGTTTTCTTAACTCGAGCTTGCCCCTTGATAACCTGTCTCTCCACCAGTTCGGTTGTCTGTTGTAAAAGAATCTCTCATCCCTGTGTTCTCTCTGGGAGGCTCTCTGCTGGAAGATCTACCACCGTTTCTGTTGTAAGGCAGTCCCACTTGGTCTCTAATTAGATTGTTCAATGTTATTCATATTGTCTTGCTTTTTGTTGATGTGGTATTGGTGGTGATGACCGTAATTAAAAACAATTATATTATACCCATGTTTCGGGTTCTGTCTTGTTGATACTTTTAATACCCTATTAAATACCCTTTGTTATGTCCATGCATCCACTTGTAAACCTCTATCATTTGACCCTAACTCGTCACCATTCAGTGAATGCTATTTAAGCTTTTAATCTTTCTTCATTTGACAAGTTTCTAATTTGGGGAATTAACCTTGTCATCCTCCGCTGGACACGTTCAAGTGAATATATATCCATTCTATAGTACGGCGACCAAAACTGAACTGCATAATCTAAATGGGGCCTAACAGAGAAAGATATAGCAGAAGAACACCACCAGGGGTCTTGTTACTAACGCTTTGATAATAAATCCGTGTCCTAGGTTGCCTTATTACGAACATTCATGCATTGATCTTTGGTTTTAGATTCTTACTAATCATAACTCCCAGATCCTTTTGCTATCCGACTTGGCAATCTCAGTTCCATCTACTCGTATCTTTCAACTCTATCATCATTACCTTGCCTCAAAACATTACATTTGTCAGCATTAAACTGCATCTGCCAATTTTTTGATAATTTCAAACCCCTATTTAGATCGTTGACCCTATTTAGATTTACAAACCCTATTTAGATTTATTGAGGTAACGTGCAACCAGGACCCTGTTTGACCGCCAAAAAACCCCGTGCCCGAATGTCAGCCCACGACATGTTAACGAAAATTGCAGAATGCACAGCAAATTTGCGAACGTCATGGGCACGAATATAGATCACAGGCTGGCTAGACTTAATAACCCTGCGGACGACCTGAGAAACCCGCACCCGAGAACAGGGATTAAGGGAAACCGGATCAACCCAAAGTATGCCCCGTTCAGAGGTCGTGGATCACAAATAACAGTGGAGGGCTGCAACCGGACACCACATGATACATCCCCGGCCTGACGGTCCAAGCATCAACCCAAGGACCCTTTGGAGAGCAGTAGTCTCATTCTTCGCCAGAAAAGGAGACGGCTGCAAAGGAAAAAACCGATCACCACGACCAAAAGAGCAGAAACCCATGCCAAAGAAGAGCATGATGCTCGCTAACCCGACCCCCAGAGGCCAATGCCAACAAAGGAGCCTTATAAAAACAATCCTGTACCGAAGGGACCACAACAAAGAGAGGAGAAGAGAGATGAAAGAGCACTCTGTCTAAAGACCATGAGGGCTCGTGGCGCATGAGCAGACAGGAGGTGAAACAACGGACGAGATAGTTTGCGAAATGGCACAGAAGTAACATCTATACCGAATGCAAACTGCAGCAGCTCTACCAACGCCGCTAATATGAAGCGACAGTATTCGGCATAAGATGACGGTCCTGATACAGCCACAAGAGAGAGGACAAAACAGCCTTAACCAAAAATGAAGTACAGCGACGAAGAATCAAAAACAAAACAGAAGGACTGCCAAGAAACTTCATTCTGCCGCAGAGATGAAGCTGCAGGTGGGAAACCATCACTAAAGCCACCTGATCGCCATATAGATTGTGATATACTTACGTCAAAAACACCAAACGTGAAGACTCGAAGATCGATCCAGTCTTGTAACAGATCAGACCGATGTGCTGAAAGAGGCGGAGCTGCAGGAAAACCTCCGGGTTCAGACACCGAGCAAGCAGCAAGTGAAACCATGGCTAGGCTGACCACCACAGGGCCAAGAAGACACATCTGCTGTGGCACATCTCCAAGTGACCTAAGACCTGGAGCAACAGGTGAACCGGGGAGGAAGAGGTACAGGTACCCCCACCTCGACCAGTTCTGCCTTATGACATCAACCTCGACGGCCTTGCAGTCTGGGAAGGGCACCACATACACTGGAAGACGTCTCAACCCCACCGACGCAAAGAGGTCCACTTCCGGGCGCCCTAAAATCTGGCAGAACCAACTGAATGAGTCGGTGTCGATTGTCTATTCCGTGGAAAGGGGAATGAACCGGGACCTGCCATTTGCCAGGATGTTTGACACCTCACTGGACGTGAATATCGAGTTCTCGGGGTTTGGCTCTCCTGGCCAGACAAGTCACTCGAAGCAACCAGCCCCAAAGAGCCAAGGACCACATCGAACCCCCTCGGTTCAGGCAATGAACCTCCGGGGAGCAGTCAGAATCGAGCCGGATCGTTGATCCGCGGGCGACCCGAATCCTCCAAAGCATAAGTTACACTGCCCCAAACTTCCGCACTGTGCTGTGGGCCCGACGGACAGACGGACCCCACTGCTCCTAGCCGGCCTGGAGAGCACTGGTCACAAAGCCCCAGCCGAGAGATGTCCATGAACACATCGACCAACACATCAACACTGGACCACCACGACCCAGGTAAGGCATGTGAACACGCGAGGTGCCAGGTTCAACCCGAAAGGGAGACAACGATAGCAGTAACTCTGTCTCCATAACAAAACAGAGCCAATCCCTGAATTCCTGATGAATCGGGACGTGCCAATGCACGTGCTCGAGGTCCAGGGGACATCATCCAAGTGCTCTGCTCCAACAGAAGCAAGACATGGGACAGAGTGGTCATCCGAAAGGAGGGGGTAAGAAACCTAGAGGTTCGGACAGGACAAGTCCCGAATGAGCTGCAGGACCACACAGTCAAGTTTTGGAAGTGGAAACAGGCGAGAGACATGCCTGAGAGACATCGTCGTTTCGACCACACTCAAGCACACACAAAGATGACCCGACAGCGCAGAAGAGGAGGCTTCCCCCCCTCAGCCCCGAACCTCCCAAAGGAGGAGCAGCCACCCAACGCCAACACAGGTTGCGAGAAACGACCCGAAAAGCCCACAAATCGTGAGACCAAGCATGAGTGAACACAGCAAGCTTCCCCTCCATTGCCCCGTCAATGGGCCAAACCGCAAGAGGGCTGATGCCTCTTTCGAGATCCCGACCTGCGCAGAGCAATAACCGTGCCGACCAGATGTAGATGTTCCCGAAGGCAGCGCCGACTCTGAAACTGGAACCTATGGCCTACCCCGATGAATGGAACCCAGAGCCGTGGTACGACCCTTTCGGAAGGAGCCTATGCGGAACTCCCGAAAACCAATATGTCGGACATCGGACGGCAGCTGAAAGAAGCTGCTCGCATATACTGTTCGACTGCAGAGTCTAAAACAGCTAAAGGACAAAAGGGCGAAGATAACCGAAGAGCCAGGGCCCAAGAGGATTCCGAGGTGGAAGCGAGCACAGCCTGCCGACACGCGAAACACTTAGCGAAAAGCCAGGACACCGCATCCCGCAGGATCGGCGCAAACAGCTTCAGCAGAGCAGACGCCACACAAGCAGCCGAGAGTAAGGCACCAGACCCAGGAACGGTCCCAAGTGTCTCGACATCTTCCGCAATGCAGACCCCTCCCCCAAAGACAGCTCCAGGAGGGAAAAGAAATGCAAGACTGAAGCCAACAAACCACGAGCGTGCAAGTCCTCAGCCACAAGCGCACTGGCACGAAAGGAACCTGCACGTGTAGTGGAATCGCGAACACATCCCACAGAAGGGCACGAGCGAACACTCATTAACGTGCTCAAAGCGGCCCCTCCCCCAGGTAAACCTGGACCACCGTCAGTGTCTCGCGCCACTCAAGCGTGCGGGTACAACAGAAACCACTCCAAGCATCCAACGACAACCACGGGCAGTCTGCCAGCCCGAACGACTCTGGAACCTCATAATGAACCAATTATGAAGACAAAGACCCAAACCTGAAGGATGAGGGATCCATTGTAGAGGCACGTTCCAGGTGGGGCAGGAGGTAAGCTGCAATGGCCACCGCACCACAACAGGCGAGATGTGGGAAGCCGAAAACCTTAAAAAAGACGGAACTGAAGGACCCGCAAAGATACAGAACCAAACCTGGAGAGGAGCCGATCCCAAATACAACTCGTAAGCAGACGGAGGGAAAGGAAAACCCCACTCCTTCTAACAGTAAGCCCTCACTCTGAGGGTCAGAAAACACAGGCGGGGTTCAACAAGGCCCAAGGCCCCCAAGTCAGCTCCTCCCCAACCCCGGGAACCTCCACATCAGGCCCAGGTGGTGAATCATCCTCCAAAGCCCGAACCTTAAAAGATAAAGCTGGGGCGGCTGAAAAAACAGGGAGAGGGGAGGGCCCACTGGTCAGACCCCGGTGCCACGGCAGGAGGAACCGACTCGATGCCTCCATCGCCACCCCTGAAGGGGCAGCCCCCAAAACTGCCAGTGTCTCAAACCTCAAAACCCTGTCCCTCCCTCGAAACCCTCTGACGGTTAGGAGCCGGAAGCAGGAGGGGGGGGGGCAGAATGAACCACAGCAGGGAAAGAACAAAGGGGTGCAGACTGAACCAAGGCCGAAGCGATCAACACCCTGAAGTCCGGGTCCCTATAACCAAAGCAGGGCAGCCTCGGGTCATCCGGGGAAGCAACCAAACAACTTAGCATGTTGCAGTAACCTATACCGAGCATGCAACGCCCAAGCTGCCTGCACCCGAATAATGCCATCAGTTGATTTGGTGAATTGAGTCACAAACGAGCAACAATGCTCGCAAAACTCCGGGTCAAAGTTGTCACCGACCCAACAGGCAGCATGAGAGAGGGAAAAACAATGAGCATCGCCCTGAGACAAGGGGACAGAGCAACCCTCAAACTCGCACAAGGTGAAAGGGGACCCAGGGGGTCGCATCTATCGGACCCCCTGCACCCCCGCAGTAGTATAAAGTACGCCAGAACGCTGCCGTTTTGCTTTTTCCGACGGCAGCGTTCTGGCGTCATCATTTTTAGTTACCTCAGTGAGATTTGACGGCAGCGTTCTGGCGTCATCATTTTTAGTTGCCTCAGTGAGATTTGACGGCAGCGTTCTGGCGTCATCATTTTTAGTTACCTCAGTGAGATTTGACGGCAGCGTTCTGGCGTCATCATTTTTAGTTACCTCAGTGAGATTTGACGGCAGCGTTCTGGCGTCATCATTTTTAGTTACCTCAGTGAGATTTGACGGCAGCGTTCTGGCGTCATCATTTTTAGTTACCTCAGTGAGATTTGACGGCAGCGTTCTGGCGTCATCATTTTTAGTTACCTCAGTGAGATTTGACGGCAGCGTTCTGGCGTCATCATTTTTAGTTGCCTCAGTGAGATTTGACGGCAGCGTTCTGGCGTCATCATTTTTAGTTACCTCAGTGAGATTTGACGGCAGCGTTCTGGCGTCATCATTTTTAGTTACCTCAGTGAGATTTGACGGCAGCGTTCTGGCGTCATCATTTTTAGTTACCTCAGTGAGATTTGATGGCAGCGTTCTGGCGTCATCATTTTTAGTTGCCTCAGTGAGATTTGACGGCCGGTACTTGGCGTCATCATTTTTAGTTACCTCAGTGAGATTTGACGGCCGGTACTTGTCGTACCCGTTTTTAGTTACCCCAATGCCCCATGCACAAGCATAGCCAATAGTCAATGACGTCATCAGGTAGCCAGTCTTCAATTTGCCTGGGGGTAGGATTAAAAGGCCGGCTCCTGGCGTACCAAAATTTCGTTAGCCCAGTGACCCATGCACAGACATCGCTAATGGACAATGACGTCACCCTGTCTTCATCTTCCCTTAATAAGTCCGTTTTCTGTTATAGTGTATTTATTCCCATTTTTTCAATATTTATAGCAAAGGGGGATTCAAATGCTGTCTTCCGTCCAGCCTAATGTGCAATAGCGCTAACCATTATATGCTCGTTTTTTCTCAATAAGGTATTACCATACTGTTTCCCATTGTCTAAGATTTCATATCAACATGAGAAATGAGTTCACCCCTGTTACCAATCCAGTATTTACCCAGGTCTTTTTCCTAAATCTAAAACTCATTGCAATTTATGCACATTATTTCATGTTCTGTCCAGTGTTGATAATTTTCATAGCCTATTAATATCCCCTTTATCATGTCCATTCATGTCTCATCCATTTCTTCGCCTTTCTAGAGAATGTAATTTAAGCTTTGTCAATCTTTCTTTAGAGATTGCTTATGTAGCATAGGACAAATAAATATGAAAACCACTATCATCTATTTGTATGAAAACAGTCTCCTGCCAGGCATGGTGACTTCAATGCGATTTCAGTACTAATCCAATATTGCTTCATAACGCATGAATATATATGTATGTACATAAATATATATGCGCGTACATAAATATATATGCACGTACATAAATATATATGCACGTACATAAATATATGCACATCTCACATTCGCTCAAAAACATGCCTCCCCTACACCTTACTGTAGCATATAACAAATTCAAATATTCATTCAGTAAAAGCAAGTCTCTCATGTTTTAAAATAAGACCTTCTGCAGTCATCTTGTTGTCTGACGTCATCATCCCTAATGCGCTGTAAGCCGCCAATAAGCTTCCAGCCAACGTGCTAATGCCGGTCCTATAGGAGGTTCACACATAAGTGTGAACTCTTAATCACTACCAATACCTTAACTGTACTCTGTAACATCATAGGCGATATTCGTCTACATTGGCTCGTATTTTCGCTCATTGCTCCTATTTTTCTGTTATTCATAAACCCGATCAAACCATCCTAACCTAACCTAACCTAACTTATTATTTATAACAAACAAATACATTCTACAGACCAGTTGCTGACATTGTTTAGTGACATCACGAAAAGCTACCTCGGGTATAGGGATGAGGTATTGTTGGTCATTAACATATAAGTGTCAAGGTATCACAGCACCTGACTTTTCAAACTATGTGTGACGTCACCAGATGACCAATGCGGCCTTTAGCGTCCTACTAGCATATTATTATTCAAAAATGACTAACCATCCCCACCTAACCTAATCAGAGGTTTAAGAATATACATTTTAGTCATCCAAAACTGTAATCATTATTCAGTGATAAGTTCAAAAGTATAACAGCAACCCAAATGTCGTACTGCAATTTAAGCAGAATCGTACATCTGGCAGCATAGCAGGCGAGCTGAACATAAGAATAAAGGTACCTGCAGAAGTCCTATTGGCCCATACGAGGCAGCTCCTATATATTTCACCCAATCTCGTTCATATTCATGTCCACCTTATGCTTAAAACAACCAAGGGATCTCACTTAAAGTAATAGTTTACAATAATAGTTTTAATAAATAGCTCTCATTCTAGTTTTATACACAACAACCATTATGAAACCCTATAGCTAGATATCGTACTATAATCCACAAGTAGTTACCACACATCTAGCAGCACAGCGGATTAGTAGCTGTGTTCATAGGCTAGTCAACTGTCCTCACATCCATCAAATAGCAATCTAAATGTCGCACCTCAATTCATCCATCTAGCAACTCAGCTGGATGCTAACCACTATAGTCATAGGCAAATCATTTCTACACCTCAAAAAAATCCTAGTCTTGCTACGCAAATCAGGTAACTTGTTTCTAAAAAAACAGTTACAAATACAAGCATACATACCTACACATACTCCACAACCAATACATTCATAGAGAATAGCCTAGTTTTTGCCACCATTTCCCCATTAATCAGATGCATTTTATGCCATACACAGAAAATACAGCATTTACACACCAAATATACCATTTATGCACAAAATATATTAGTTACACTCAAAATATACCATCACACAAAAATATCATTTATAGACAAAAATATGTCATTTACATACAAAATATGTCAGTTGCACACAAAAATATACCATTTACACAATATTGCATGTACACTCAGAGTATGACATTTACACGAAGTATGGTATTTGCACAAATATATCAAAATGCTTATGCATTTAGACAATCAAAAATGCACTTTCACTAAAATTACACAATTTCACAAACATAATTTTCGCAAAATACCCACACATTGTCTCATAAACCAAAATACACTTACACCATGAAGATATATTTTTTTCAGATTACAGAGCTTACACAAAATACACAATTTGCACACAAAAATGCAGTTGCACCAGCCCCACTTCAACAAATTAAAAACACAACTTTCATAATGTACTATTAGCACAAAAATTATTATAAAACATGGACAATTATTACACAAATTGTGTAATTATTATACATCTTTGCACAATTAATACAAGAAAACTTGCTATATAATTACTCAACTTGCACAATGACAATCAATGCACAAAGGTATAAATAAAACAATTCGTCCATATGCAATTACACAACATGCGCAATTAATACACAACTTTCACAAATATTACACATCTTTCATAATTATTACACAACTTGCACAAATACATATCTAGCACAAATACGTACAATACATAACTACCCCAAATATGAAAATACACAACCAGCACAAATACACGATTTACACACAAATACAATTACGACATTTACACAATTAATACACAACTTGCTCAAAAATATAATCAATACACAACTTACCAAAATATGAACAATACATAACTAGCACATATTCATTAAATACACAATTTCCACAAATACACATACAAAAATATATACAATTAATACACAACTTGCACAAAACAATACACAATTTATGGAAATGTAATCAATAATCATAGAACTTTTGCAAAATGCAAATCTGCACAATTAATGCACAAGTATATTAATTGTGCTATACATGTACAAATACAAACACAACCAACTAGGTCAAACAATACACAATTTGCTTGATATTTTTCTAGGTATATTTAGGACATTAATTAAAATATGCTGAGTTTAACCAACTCCCCAAAAATCAGAATTTCGCATATAAAAATGGTACATATGACTTCCGATCAACTCTATATAAAACACATACATTCTCCATTATTATTTCAGCATTATTAGTGCTAAACTATTCATCTAACATATGTCCATTGTTTTAATGTCTTATTAATACCTTCCTTGTTATACTAAGTATGGGCATCCCATATTCAAACATACAAGCCTATGTCACCTCTGTCCATACATTACATGAGTTGGCCATATAGCTCAAACCTCAAATAGGAAAATTTACCCTATTCATAAACATGCTAGTTCATTAGCCCTAAGATATTATATATCCTTCCCTACGCGACCTCACCTAACCTACCTAGCATATCCAAACCCAGATTTAGTTCGAGTTGGTAAAATTTAAGGTATGCCTCCCAAATTCCACCTAATGTAAGATAATTCCCACCAAATATACCCAAATGTTGTGTATCACAGCACTGCCATAGCCCATTTTTACCTACATTTTTTCCTATTCCATCCTACCCTACACAACCTCACCTAACCTAACCTAGCATATCCAAACCTAGATTTAGTTCAAGTTCGTAAAATTTATGCTATGCCGTCTAAATTTGACCTAATTCAAGACAATTTCCACCAAATATACCCAATGTTGTGTATCACAGCACTGCCAAAGCCCATTTTTACCAAATTTTATCCTATTCCATCCTACCCTATGCGACCTTACCTAACCTAACCTAGCATATCCAAACCTAGATTTAGTACAAGTTTGTAAAATTTAAGCTATGTCACCTAAATTCAACCTAATTTAAGATAATTCCCACCAAATATACCCAAATACTGTGTATCACAGCACTGCCAAAGCCCATTTTAACCCACATTTTCTCCTATTCCATCCTACCCTATGCAACCTTACCTTACCTAACCTAACCTAGCATATCCAAACCTAGATTTGGTTAAAGTTGATGAAATTTAAGCTATCCCACATAAATTTGACCTAATTTAAGACAATTTCCACCAAATATACCCAAATGTTGTGTATCATAGCACTGTCAAAGCCCATTTTTTCTCCTACTTCCATCCTACCCTACACAACCTCACCTAACCTAACTCAGCATATCCAAACCTAGATTTGGTTAAAGTTGATGAAATTTAAGCTATTCCCAACCGAAATTTAACCTAATTTATGACAATTTCCACCAAATATACCCAAATGTTCTGTATCATAGCACTGTCAAAGCCCATTTTTTCTCCTATTTCCATCCTACCCTACACAACCTCACCTAACCTAACCTAGCATATCCAAACCTAGATTTAGTTCAAGTTGGTAAAATTTAAGCTATGCCACCTAAATTTGACCTAATTTAAGACAATTTCCACCAAATATACCCAATGTTGTGTATCACAGCACTGCCAAAGCCCATTTTTACCAAAATTTTCTCCTATTCCATCCTACCCTATGCGACCTTACCTAACCTAACCTAGCATATCCAAACCTAGATTGGGCTAAAGTTGATGAAATTTAAGCTATTCCCACCTAAATTTGACCTAAGTTAAGACAATTTCCACCAAATATATCCAAATGCTGTGTATCATAGCATCGCCAAAGCCCATTTTTACCTTCATTTTCTCCTATTCCATCCTACTCTATGCAACCTTACCTAACCTAACCCAGCATATCCTTACTTAGATTTGGTTAAAGTCTGTGAAATTTAAGTTATCCCACATAAATTTGACCTAATTTAAGACAAATTCCACCAAATATACTCAAAAATGTTTTGTAACATAGTACGGTCAAAGCTTATTTTAGCTAAGTTTTTCACCTATTCTAACCTGCCCTAGACAACCCTACCACAGCCTCACCTGGCATATCTAAAGTTAGATTTGATTAAAGTTGGCAAAATTTATGCCTTTCCCACCTATATTCAACCTAATTTAAGCCAATTTCCACCGAATATACCCAAATGTTTTGTATCTTAGCATAGCCAAAGTTCATTTCACCCAAGTTTTCACCTATTCCATCCTACCCTACACATCCTTACCTAACCTGACCTAGCATATCTAAAGTTAGATTTGATTAAAGTTGGGGAAATTTATGCTTACTCACCTAAATTCAACCTAATTTAAGACAATTTCTACCAAATATACCAAAAATGTTTTGTTACGTAGCATAGCCAAAGACCATTTTACCCAAGTTTTCACATATTCCAACCTACCCTACATAGCCTTACCTAACCCTAACCTAGCAGATTTAATTAAAGTTGGGGGAAAGTTAAGCTACCGCCACCAAATTGGAGACAATTTCCACCAAATATGCCTAAATGTTGTGTATCATAGCACAGCCAAAGCCCATTTTACCCACATTTTCACCCATTCCATCTAAACCTGGGCCTAGCCTCTAATACGACATATACTCAGAGAAGTGATGTTTTTGGATATGAACCTAAATGCCCGTGCCTAACCTGCAAGAGTCTTGAAGCTGTGTTCAATATTTTATCCATATTCTTCAAAAAGTGAAGTTTAGGATATGAACCTACCCGCACTGTGCCTAACCTACTAGGTTCTTTGTTAATCATTGTAACCATATTCATAGAAAAGTGATGTTTTGGATATGGTCCTAACAACCCCTCTCCTTTAAAACTTGGAATTGTGTCCAATATTGTATCTATATTGTTGGGTAGGTGTTTTTGTTTTTACACATCAGGCCAACCATCCAGGACCTAACCTCCCTTTATCTAACTTCAAATTTATCGTATATATGGGAGTAACGCATTTTTTGTGTATCAACCCAACCGTCTTAGACCTAACCTCCCTTTATCTAACTTCAAATTTATCGTAAATATGGAAGGAATGTGTTGTTTGTGCATCAACCTACCCGTCCTGGACCTAACCTCCCTTTATCTAACTTCAAATTTATTGTAATTATGGGAGGAAAGTGTTGTTTATGCATCAACCCAACCACCCTGGACCTAACCTCTGATACACGGATCTTGGTTCAATATTGCTTCATATTCGTAGCATTTTTTCACATCAATACAACCATCCTCAACTTAACCTTTATTACCTCGGCAGGGGGTTAATGGAAAATATGATAATAATGGGAATTTTCTCTACATCAGTTCAACTTAACCATCCTTAACCTAACCTTAGTTAGAAAGGGATATAACTCACCAAAACTATTTAATTACCATTTACCCAATTTTCCTTATCCTAACCCATAACCAGAGAGTTTAGACCCCCCCTTACCTCGAAATTATACTATAAATTATAGTATAGGGTTGAATTAGGGAATGTTAGGTTTATATGTGAAAATATATTCCTACCTTAAATATATAGTATAATTTCGAGGTAAGGGGGGGTCTAAACTCTCTGGTTATGGGTTAGGATAAGGAAAATTGGGTAAATGGTAATTAAATAGTTTTGGTGAGTTATATCCCTTTCTAACTAAGGTTAGGTTAAGGATGGTTAAGTTGAACTGATGTAGAGAAAATTCCCATTATTATCATATTTTCCATTAACCCCCTGCCGAGGTAATAAAGGTTAAGTTGAGGATGGTTGTATTGATGTGAAAAAATGCTACGAATATGAAGCAATATTGAACCAAGATCCGTGTATCAGAGGTTAGGTCCAGGGTGGTTGGGTTGATGCATAAACAACACTTTCCTCCCATAATTACAATAAATTGAAGTTAGATAAAGGGAGGTTAGGTCCAGGACGGGTAGGTTGATGCACAAACAACACATTCCTTCCATATTTACGATAAATTTGAAGTTAGATAAAGGGAGGTTAGGTCTAAGACGGTTGGGTTGATACACAAAAAATGCGTTACTCCCATATATACGATAAATTTGAAGTTAGATAAAGGGAGGTTAGGTCCTGGATGGTTGGGTTGATGTGTAAAAACAAAAACACCTACCCAACAATATAGATACAATATTGGACACAATTCCAAGTTTTAAAGGAGAGGGGTTGTTAGGACCATATCCAAAACATCACTTTTCTATGAATATGGTTACAATGATTAACAAAGAACCTAGTAGGTTAGGCACAGTGCGGGTAGGTTCATATCCTAAACTTCACTTTTTGAAGAATATGGATAAAATATTGAACACAGCTTCAAGACTCTTGCAGGTTAGGCACGGGCATTTAGGTTCATATCCAAAAACATCACTTCTCTGAGTATATGTCGTATTAGAGGCTAGGCCCAGGTTTAGATGGAATGGGTGAAAATGTGGGTAAAATGGGCTTTGGCTGTGCTATGATACACAACATTTAGGCATATTTGGTGGAAATTGTCTCCAATTTGGTGGCGGTAGCTTAACTTTCCCCCAACTTTAATTAAATCTGCTAGGTTAGGGTTAGGTAAGGCTATGTAGGGTAGGTTGGAATATGTGAAAACTTGGGTAAAATGGTCTTTGGCTATGCTACGTAACAAAACATTTTTGGTATATTTGGTAGAAATTGTCTTAAATTAGGTTGAATTTAGGTGAGTAAGCATAAATTTCCCCAACTTTAATCAAATCTAACTTTAGATATGCTAGGTCAGGTTAGGTAAGGATGTGTAGGGTAGGATGGAATAGGTGAAAACTTGGGTGAAATGAACTTTGGCTATGCTAAGATACAAAACATTTGGGTATATTCGGTGGAAATTGGCTTAAATTAGGTTGAATATAGGTGGGAAAGGCATAAATTTTGCCAACTTTAATCAAATCTAACTTTGGATATGCCAGGTGAGGCTGGGTAGGGTTGTCTAGGGCAGGTTGGAATAGGTGAAAAACTTAGCTAAAATAAGCTTTGACCGTACTATGTTACAAAACATTTTTGAGTATATTTGGTGGAATTTGTCTTAAATTAGGTCAAATTTATGTGGGATAACTTAAATTTCACCGACTTTAACCAAATCTAAGTAAGGATATGCTGGGTTAGGTTAGGTAAGGTTGCATAGGGTAGGATGGAATAGGAGAAAATGCAGGTAAAAATGGGCTTTGGCGATGCTATGATACACAACATTTGGATATATTTGGTGGAAATTGTCTTAACTTAGGTCAAATTTAGGTGGGAATAGCTTAAATTTCATCAACTTTAACCAAATCTAGGTTTGGATATGCTAGGTTAGGTTAGGTAAGGTCGCATAGGGTAGGATGGAATAGGAGAAAATTTTGGTAAAAATGGGCTTTGGCAGTGCTGTGATACACAACATTGGGTATATTTGGTGGAAATTGTCTTAAATTAGGTCAAATTTAGGTGGCATAGCTTAAATTTTACCAACTTGAACTAAATCTAGGTTTGGATATGCTAGGTTAGGTTAGGTGAGGTTGTGTAGGGTAGGATGGAAATAGGAGAAAAAATGGGCTTTGACAGTGCTATGATACAGAACATTTGGGTATATTTGGTGGAAATTGTCATAAATTAGGTTAAATTTCGGTTGGGAATAGCTTAAATTTCATCAACTTTAACCAAATCTAGGTTTGGATATGCTGAGTTAGGTTAGGTGAGGTTGTGTAGGGTAGGATGGAAGTAGGAGAAAAAATGGGCTTTGACAGTGCTATGATACACAACATTTGGGTATATTTGGTGGAAATTGTCTTAAATTAGGTCAAATTTATGTGGGATAGCTTAAATTTCATCAACTTTAACCAAATCTAGGTTTGGATATGCTAGGTTAGGTTAGGTAAGGTAAGGTTGCATAGGGTAGGATGGAATAGGAGAAAATGTGGGTTAAAATGGGCTTTGGCAGTGCTGTGATACACAGTATTTGGGTATATTTGGTGGGAATTATCTTAAATTAGGTTGAATTTAGGTGACATAGCTTAAATTTTACAAACTTGTACTAAATCTAGGTTTGGATATGCTAGGTTAGGTTAGGTAAGGTCGCATAGGGTAGGATGGAATAGGATAAAATTTTGGTAAAAATGGGCTTTGGCAGTGCTGTGATACACAACATTGGGTATATTTGGTGGAAATTGTCTTGAATTAGGTCAAATTTAGACGGCATAGCATAAATTTTACGAACTTGAACTAAATCTAGGTTTGGATATGCTAGGTTAGGTTAGGTGAGGTTGTGTAGGGTAGGATGGAATAGGAAAAAATGTAGGTAAAAATGGGCTATGGCAGTGCTGTGATACACAACATTTGGGTATATTTGGTGGGAATTATCTTACATTAGGTGGAATTTGGGAGGCATACCTTAAATTTTACCAACTCGAACTAAATCTGGGTTTGGATATGCTAGGTTAGGTTAGGTGAGGTCGCGTAGGGAAGGATATATAATATCTTAGGGCTAATGAACTAGCATGTTTATGAAATAGGGTAAATTTTCCTATTTGAGGTTTGAGCTATATGGCCAACTCATGTAATGTATGGACAGAGGTGACATAGGCTTGTATGTTTGAATATGGGATGCCCATACTTAGTATAACAAGGAAGGTATTAATAAGACATTAAAACAATGGACATATGTTAGATGAATAGTTTAGCACTAATAATGCTGAAATAATAATGGAGAATGTATGTGTTTTATATAGAGTTGATCGGAAGTCATATGTACCATTTTTATATGCGAAATTCTGACTTTTGGGGAGTTGGTTAAACTCAGCTATTTAATTAATGTCCTAAATATACCTAGAAAAATATCAAGCAAATTGTGTATTGTTTGACCTAGTTGGTTGTGTTTGTATTTGTACATGTATAGCACAATTAATATACTTGTGCATTAATTGTGCAGATTTGCATTTGCAAAAGTTCTGATTATTGAACATTTCATAAATTGTGTATTGTGGTGAAAAACTCCAGGCAGTATATCTTCTTTAATTGACTTCAGTAAATTAATTTTATCTTATTTTCTTAGTAGGTAAGAAATTGAGTGGACTGTATGTACTTGTTAAAACTGCCTGAAATTAATCTCACACAAATTGGGGGGGACAATTTGTAGCTTAAACCACTTTGTAATGGCTCCTTCTTAAACTACAAATTGTTTACCTAAGTTTAATTATATTATTTTGTCATACCACATATGGTGGTCTAATCTACTATTATTTCAAAATTATTACTAGTTATGAATACTACTACTACAATAACTAGAATGGCCTTATCTGAGCCTGTAGTAAGGGCCCACTAAGGCTGTGTCATGGTAGCATCTATGGGGTGTGGCCCTGTGCCTCATGGTGCCAATGGCGGCTGTGGAGGCCTTCAAGGCTGGCAACAGCTAGGTACATGTGTAGTTCTACTGCTCTACTTGCTGTTCCAAGTCACAATTTACCTGTTTGGGATGCAAGGAGTTAGTACATTTCCCTAAACATATCAATACAGGTATAACATGGTATGTGAGCTGTAAAAATGGGGTACACGTACATGGTGTTGGGTTGTTCATATATCATGACCGCCACTACCATTGGATATTAATCAGTGCACTAGAATAATAAACAAATACTTGGTAAGACGGATACTGGAGTGCTCTTATTTGTAGTAGTGATGTTGCTATGGCAGTTTCTTAAGGCAGAGTAGGTCTATCCTGTGGCCATTATCACAACACACACGCGAGCTCCATTGTTATTGTTTTCGTGAGCGTGGCGTCTGTAAGAGACGCTCAGCCTCCCTTGTTCCAATATTTGTTCTACTTCTAAGTTAATTTAGTTAACAAGGGAATCAAGCTATATTTTGGTGTTAATAATATATTCAGTCTTATTGAACACTTTTTATTCAATTTAGACATTAAACTGTTGTATGAACAGTGGTTAATAATGTAAATACTGCGGCGACGTCGATGACGTCACGGAGTCTCCCATTCTCTAATTTTAAGAGGATACTGTTAAGGGAAGACTATACTATTGTGTGTCGGTTTCCCGACAAATTCCGGGGGGGAAGAACACGGGTCGAAGTCCCGGTAAGGACTGCGATCACTTTTTCTTCTCCTTCAGAATTATAATGCTGCTTTAATTGAGTTTACATTGTTGAGCTGCAGTCCTTTGGGGACGTAGGTCCCGTACTGGCGTATCGGGTGCTGGAAGTCGCTGTACGTCTTCGTTCCTGGCCAGTTCTAAAGGAACTAATTTCTCTAAAGTTTTGAGAGTAGTGTTGCCTCGGCATTTTACTTTCACTATTCTCAAGATGCCCTGGCTGTCTGGATGAACAGAG